>JAUTXX010527806.1:0-11128 GCA_032273605.1 Panulirus laevicauda | reverse complement strand
CACACACACACACACTCTCTCTCTCTCTCTCTCTCTCTCTCTCTCTCTCTCTCTCTCTCTCTCTCTCTCTCTCTCTCCCCCTCTCGCTCTTCTGACAGGCTGACAGGCCAGATTAGAATCTTACGCAAGTGTACCATGAATATTCAGATCGTTTTCCGTTCTCAGACGGGACCACAACACGTCTGGGACGAGTTCCGTACCGGTAAAGTATAGAGAAAAGTTTCTCATGTCAAGAGTCATTAGTACTGAGCAGAAGAATTCATTTTCCGTTGCTTTCCCATGTGTGACAAACATGCAGATAACTTCAGTGTTTCATTCACTAATGAACGTGTATAAAATCTACAGATATGAATGAAGTAATGAAATGTACATATGTGACGCGAGCAATACAAGAGCTATATTGGATGGTCATGCATTCTGATATATTTGACTAATATCATATTGTGTTTCGTGTGTTGTGGTGGTGTAACTGGCTCAACACACGTTGCCATCACGAGTTCATCATATTCATCAAGGAACAACACTACTTGTACTACAATATCTTCAAGTAATTTAAATTTGGAGAGCAGGTACCGTAGAGTTGAACCCCTTGCTGTTTGCTCTGCACTCGGCCTTACTGCGTTGTCTTATGCTGGAGGTGAAGACGCTTCCTGAAGTGGTCATGTCTGACCCGTCAGCCGTACTGACACTTTCTGAAATGGTCATGTCAACTAACAAGACAGAAAGACATCATGTCATTTTCTAGTGCCAGATTATCTTGCAGCTTAAATTCATCCAAGACATGTGAGTTGACTATGTCTCATACTGTCCTGGAGGTGCCATATCCGTCAGCCTCTGACCGCCAGTGTTCTGTGTCGTTATTGAACATTGTGATACAGTTGGTGTTGTATATTACTCCTCGTGAACATCCTCCTGGGTGGAATCTTTGGCCACCAGACAAGTGACCACCAGGTCATCACTGGATGAGGGATGTCTCCAAGTACTTCCCTCCTGATGGGTCGTTTGTTTGGCTGTTACCGTCATGGCACGGGTCGTCCACATAAGGTGGTCGTCCTGGAGAGATTACCACAACCATCGAGTCGCAGGTCGTCTACAGTTTCCATCAACTGCAAGTTGGGGGCAGCAAGAGACTGCTGTCAACCACGCAGCCCCAAAGTAAACCATCAGGAAACAAGACGTCAGAGACAGACCAGCTACAACATGGAATATGGAGGACTCACAACAACTGGTGAAGGAGGACAACCGATTTGTTCAAGAGATTTTGGAGCAAATATATACAGTATATAATGTTTGGGCGGCGGCCCCAGACCCAGCTACCTTCCCCCTAAGGCACCCCGTCCGCGCCATGGGGTACCCTGGCCAGCTGCCCCGCAGGAAACATCGGCCAGCCACCCCATGGGGCACCCTGGCCATCTGCCCGAGTGCTCACATGACACGACCATTAAGCCATTACCTGGGGTTGTTTATTGGCCAGTTATCCAGAACTGCGCTAAGTTATCGTCGTTAATATCAGGAAACAATTCATTTTTTCAAGATTAAAGTACGCTTGTGCATGTGTGTGTCCCCACCCTGCTGTGGTGCCTGCTGCACCTCCCTGGCTGTTGCTTGCTGCACCTCCCTGGCTGTTGCCTGCTGCACCTCCCTGGCTGTTGCCCACTGCACATCCCTGGCTGTTGCCCACTGCAACTCCCTGACTGTTGCCCACTGCACATCCCTGGCTGTTGCCCACTGCAACTCCCTGGCTGTTGCCCACTGCAACTCCCTGGCTGTTGCCCACTGCAACTCCCTGGCTATTGCCCTGTGCATCATACAAATTAAGGAGACAACTGAAGATATCAAGATGTCTCATGTTTTATTTATATAGATAGTGGTTATTTATGCTATTGTCTCTACCTTTCAGTATTAGAGGAACCATCATCTTACCTGAACCAGCAGTGAGACATGATGTGGACCACAGCTAGACCAGCAGTGAGACATAATGTGGATCATATTTGGACCAGCAGTGAGACATAATGTGGATCATAGTTGTACCAACAGTGAGAAACATTCTAATCTGTATGTGGATTATTGTGGGTATTTTTACACCTTCCCTACATCCAGACCCAGGCAGGCGACCTTTGAGGTCCGCACATCAAAATGCGATATAATACTGTAGGCCTATATAGGCCTTAGGTAGGGTAGGCAGGGTGCAGGGTGCAGGGCTGTGGCCGACAGGATTGGGCTGGGCTGTGGTATAGAGGGCTGGGTTGAGGTAGACGCTGGGCTGTGGTAGAGATGGCCGGGTTGTGGCAGACTGCCTGGGCTGTGGTAGATCCTCACCCCACACCCTGGGCTGGCCGTGTGACGGCGTCGCTGGTGGAGACAGGGAAATAAAATCGAGAATGACTGCCATTACAGACCGGTGGATGGCGCTGCTGGCGGCAGAGAGGGCCAGGCTGACACACAATTGAGGATGGCAATCTCGCTGCCACATAGGAACGGACTCGGTGTTGCCGGCAACAGCATACAGTGGTGGCATACAGGGTTGGACTGTGTGACGCTGGTGACCAGTGAGAGATGGCAACCAGTGAGGGGAGGCAACCAGCGGGAGAATAGCACCCAGAACCTCTGTACAACCAACGTTGCTCACCATCGCTGAATATTAAACAGCACAGGTCATGCAGGGACGCCCTCAGGGGCTGGTGTTGACACTGCAGTAACGGTGAGAGAGTAAGGCGGTGGGCGTCATAAAACCCTGGTCCTCCCGCCTCACTATGAATATATTGCTAGTTGAGCTGTTGAGGCAGACCTGCAACTTGATTGGCTGATCAAAGGAACCGTCCGCAGAGCTGCACCCTTATTGGTTAATCACAGCGACTGCACTGAGAGCTCAGCTGATTGGCCTGACTCATGAGGGCCAGGTCATCATACCCAAGGGTCGTACTGTTGTGCTCGAGTCGTACCGTCGTACTCTAGGGTAGTAGCATTGTGCTCAGGACTGTACCGTCGTGCTCAGGACTGTACCGTCGTGCTCAGGATTGTACCGTCGTGTTTCAGAGTTAGATAAGCATAGGTACTCCTGGCCATGTGGTGCCAAGCTCCGTGACCCTGAGGTCAGAGAGAGTGCCATCCCCCACAGCTGGCACTGCCCAGGTCCACGTGATGCACACACTAGCAACCTTCAGCACCTCCTGCTGCTGCCAGCTGCACGGAGATAGAGGTTGACCTCGCTGTCATGGCTGTTACAACCCCCAGCTGCCACAGCTGTCACATCCTCCAGCTGTCTGTGGTGTTTTGGTGAGCAGATAGACACGCTGCTTGTTGTGTTGTGAGGGACTCATCTACCATTTTGGGAATAAGCCACACAACCATCATCCCCACCGTCATCTTTCCCCTGAGATCCCTCGTCCCCAAGTTGCAGTTCGGCACCACAAGCACATGGAGCCCAACCGAGCTGGTAGCGACCACTGTGGTCATCATCAGTAACCTGTGGATGTATGATAATCTCCAACTGTGTTCATGTGTTAAGGCTGCTGGCGCCTCCCGCTCTCTGCCATCCAATAGCTGGATTATTTACATTATGCAGTTTCTCTCGTCATGTTCAGCCTTTGACTTCACACACACACACACACACACACACACACACACACACACACACACACACACCGCCTCCTATGAGAGGGGTACCCACCCGGCTGGCTTTAACAGTGTGACCAGTGCAGCGGGAGTGACGACGCCCTTCAGGCTCGCTCCTGAAATGTTTCACAAGAACCCGACCGACCGAGGCGGACCAGGTGAACACGACCTTTCCCAGAACCACCTCACTTATGTTGGACTACACTTTTTCACGGCTTTTACTGCATCCTCCGGCAGACTCAGCTCTTCTTAGTATTTTGCTTAGACGAACATTAGCATGTTTCCAGGATTTTTCATAATCTGTTGATACAAGTAAAATATTTTAGAGTATAATAAACAGCCCCAAGGAAATTTGATGTTGACACTAACATCAAACTTTGAGTGAAAGAATATTGACGATCGTTTGTGTGGTCCGTGTAGGGCGGGGGAAGGGTCAGCTCTGGTCCCTGCACATTAATCCGGTCACATGGCGATCAAGGACAATCATCAGCTGTAGTCTGGTTATTACACGTCTCAGCAATATGAAGACCAGTCAGCGAGGGTTCATTGTGTTATCTTCTGCCACTCAGCGAGTGTTGATTGTACTATATCGTCCCACTCACCGAGTTATCATATGTCTTTCTCTGGCCGCTCACTGAGCACCATCTATACATATCGTCCTCGACTATTCAGCGAACGTCATTCCCGTGAATTATTCCAGAGTTCTCACCACAAGTCACCACTGTGTGCTATACATGGCTACTCAGTGAGTATCGATACTTTTTGCTAGGCCACTCAGCATGCGTTGAGTTTTGGATCTGTTGGCTGTCCTACGAGTCACGTTAAACATATAATCCAGTAGACAGTTTACCTGTAGACTAACTCTTCTGTAGATTAACTCTTTTCATTATCGAAGTTTCGCTTTCTATATATATTTGATCGGCGTTTCCTGCGTTACCAAGGCAGCGCCGTGAACAGACTATGAAAGGAATATTCTCTCACAACCATTCTCTATCATGTATCTGTTCTTTTAAAACAAAGGTTTTTGATAAGGTGAATTATAGGAAAATTTTCTAAACTATCGGAGAGAAGGGCTAAGTTATGTTGACGTGACGCCCGGTAACTGTACTTCACAGTCAGTCTTAACATGTAGCTGGCCACCTCACAGTCTCAGTATACTGCTGGCCACCTCACAGTCTCAGTATACTGCTGCCCACCTCACAGTCTCAGTATACTGCTGCCCACCTCACAGTCTCAGTATACTGCTGCCCACCTCACAGTCAGCCTTTCATATTGGCGTGATGTTGTCAACCCTCTAAACTTGTCATGCATCTCCACCAGTGAGTGTGAGAATTCCTGCAAATCTACATAAAGTTACATACGTAAACTTGAAGATCGGTTTGTCCTCAAACATTGGCAGTGAATAACACAACATATTTGCTGTCTATTATTTTCTTAAGTGATTTTTTCCAACTTTCTTATTATCCTCAATATCTTATCATTCTTCTTGAGGATAATGGAATACGACATCTCTTATATTTCCCATCTTTAATGTCACAAAACAAACAAAGCACAAATCAGTATCACTCAGTTTAACACGTGTCGGATTTTATCGTGTCAGGTCAAAGCAGGAAGGAGGGGGGGGGGGTATACTTACAAGAGAGAGCGAGAAAGAGAGTGACGCTTGTGTGTGTGTGTGTGTGTGTGTGTGTGTGTGTGTGTGTCGTACATGAGATGATGATAATCAAGGCATTCAGTTACCTGTGCCGTCCCAACTACCGCAAGGAAAAAATATCTTCCAAGTTCAATTTTTCGCCTAAGTCGTTTGTTTCCTTTTCTATTCGTGAACCACGGGATCTGTGTTTGTGGCGGCAAACAGCCTCGAAAGGACTTGGTAAAGCAGGTGTCTGCATTCCTTAATACTACATTTGATGCTGCTACAGACGATAATGCTGGTGGTGCTACAAGCGTAGGATCGATGGTAAATATCAGTAATTATCAGACAAATTTGTGCAGCAGGCATCATGCAACACAGTGACGAACATAAAGCGACCCGCTGACTCTAGAATGATTTAAGTCATTTTTCTTCCTAAACTGGAGGATATGGTTATTATGAGGGGTGGGTGGTCTTAGAAACGTTAGGAAAAAAATATTTCTTATTTGTATAAGTGTAATAAAAATATAACACAAGTTTCTGTGGGAACTGAGGCTCTATCCGCTGATGTAGATGGTATCCCAAAGTATCTGACAGCGTTGAATTTCACTGGCATTTAGAAAATAAGAGATGGGGCTCCACGGGTGTAAGAACTGCCTCCTTCTACCGTACAAATACGTAATCATGAATGTGATAACATGGATCAAATGACGACTCAATTAGAGTTTTGTAGTTTACAACATAAAAAGTGAGGGCACTGCAAGAGGCCTATTGGCCTATTCTCCGCAGATCCTGAGTCTATTCACCGTACGACCAACTGCCTAAATCAGTTATACACAAGCTGTTTTCTTGTGTCTTCTTGCTTACCTTACATCACCCATTACAATTGTCCAGATTTCTCAGGAACAATGCAAACATTCAATACTAAGACACCTGATGAGGCCGCATGAGAAATAATCGGTATCCTTAGTCAACTACAAAGCTGCCCTGGTCAGGCAGCAGTCCACCTGGGGTCAAGGTCAAGGAAAAAGCTAAACAAGAAAATGATTGAATGGATTAACGAAATGAGAAAGCAATGAAGACCGCTCATGTTAACATTCTATCGCTTGAAAAAGATCAAATTCTTAAAAATTACCTTTTAAAGCTTTTTTTCTTTTCCCTCTCTTCTAGAGGAGATAGAATTGTAAACAAAATAAAATTAGTCATGTTTGGGTTGGTTATCCCTGGGTTGGTTGTGTGGTCGGCCGTTAGAGGGCAGTGAAGCAGCGTGTAAAGAAGAGGATATTTTCTGACTAATTATTTCACAGGGTAAGTAACGCAAAGTTATGTCGATTAGACATCTTTTCCAGTAGCAGTAGACCTGAACCTTTAGGCAGTATGGGTGATGTGTGTATGAGACATAAAGAAAGTCTGTAGTGGAAGAAATATAAGGGTTGTTGTTTCTCGAGAAGGCAGGTATGTTGCCAGGCTATTTTTATTCTGGAATTTCAGGTGGTTGCGGGAATTTAACCCTATTCGAATTTGTTCGTTGGTGTGTGGATGGCAGTATATATGTTTGTTTGGGGTCACGAAGAGATTTGATGTGCTGGGATTGCAAGTATGTCTTCCTGTCTGGAAATATTTCAGTTTCACCTGATTATCACCGTTTGTGATAGCGGTTCTTATCCCGTACACTCAGTTGTGCACTATTCTGGGTTTGTAATTTCTGTAAAGTTTTACTCTAAGGATGCCGTAGAAAAACTCTTGAAAAAGGATTAAAAGCCTATCCGTGGACTCTCGGCACTAAGAGGCGACTTAGGAAGGCGCTGATGACATTTACATTAAGCAATCCAGTGGTGATAGATGAGGTAATGTTCCATTTTAGGTCGAGCTGGGGAATCTTATATTTATCATTTAAAATAGTTGTGTTTCGTATATAATATATAAAAAGGGCAGGAGAGCATGATTAGGGTAATTTCATTTATCGTACTAGTTGAACCACGCATCATAACTAGCTTTGGTTATTGTTAATAATTTTGTTTTACAGTGCTGTTGCTGTGTTTAGAGAATGAAATAAGTTTTGCATTATTTAGAACAGAAGATATTATTGTGATGTATGATTAGGCAATTGTGGTGAATTATGAATAGGGAAAATGCGAGTTTGATTGATGAAAAAGTCACAGAAACTTAAAAAATCAGTGGAACTAATGCCAGCTTCTCGTAACTTCCATAGTATTCAAAATTTATCTTAATAGTACTTTCAGATGTCTGATCTGAATGTGCTACTAACACTTATTGATAAGCATCGTGTAAGCTGCCAACAGCTGATCCCAAATGCAACCATTCTTTGTGGTCCCCACAAAGGTAGCATTATGAACAGAGCACAGAGCCTTTAAGGGAAATCCTCACTTGGGCCCCCTTCTCTGTTCCTTCTTTTGGAAAATCAAAAATGAGAGGAGGATTTCCAGCCCCCTGCTCCCTCCCCTTTTAGTCACCTTCTACAACATACAGGAAATACGTGGGAAGTATTCTTTCCCCCCTATCTCCTGGGATAATATATAACTGCTCTTTAACTGAGAAATTGATCCTCATGAGTCGGAGGAAAATTCTTCGGATTGTCTCCTTCCCTTTCCACAAGATTCTTTTCAAATTCTATTTGTTCCCTTTTCTTATCTTCTCATACTCATTTCTTGTTCTCTCATTCCTATCAAATGAGGGTTGGCTGAGGAGCCTCCTCAATCTTCGCTACTGCACACCGGTAAGTTCCTTCACTTTCTGATGCCTTTCGTTGACCCATCCATCTTTCCTTACCCTACTTCCTGTATTTGAAGTTAACGGTAGCCATGTTCGTACTCCTTGCTTGTAAATTTCACATAACCTTCCCTGGCTATTAAACTCCTTTTATGTCAACCTAAAAATCTAGTGTTGCATAATTTCCGTGATTTTATCTCTTTGAGTCAGGATTCATTACCACTCTTTTAATGTCCTCGTTCACTACATGATCAAACCCATTCATTGCATGATTACTTTTTCCAATTTGTGTATTATACATGATATACTCAATATCCGTGATAGTGAGTGTGGAGATAAAAATCTATTAATAATGGCGTATCAATCCCACTAATCCTACTCTGGTTAATGACGAGCTGATGTAGGAAGTTCTCCTCCATACACTTTTTATGGAAAGTCTTGGTGACTGTTTGCATGAGAATTCAAATATCTCCGGTCAGTCTCTTTGTGATTGAAATCTACAATCAAAGGTACTCTCTCATCTCTAATAAGAGATTTCTACTGCTTCATGCAACATCCTGATTATTCCTTCTTTGATATGATTGCATGTTTGCTCCAGTCCATTGAAATTTTTTGAAGGACTGTATCATATATCTTATACACCACTATGCGATTTTCTCTTGCAGTTACCCTTCTAATCATGATTGTTTTGATGGGACTCTTACCAGGATTTCCTAAAATCTAAGGCTATTTCTTACTAGAAAAGCCAGTCCTCAATCTCTTTTGTCTTCTCTTTCCCTTCTTGCTATCAAGTATCAACCTGTACAAAACAGGTGAGACCATGTCTCTATAGCAAGATTTGTATGCACAACTCCAACCATGTCAGAAGCATTATTTCAAACTCGATGTTTGAATCCCAGCTCTACACCACTTACTACTGGTCCATCTGCATCTGAATACATTTCTTTTATCCTGGTGTATCTTGCCTCATTTGGCTTCTCCCGGTTTTTGCCTTCTGACTGTATTCTTTGCCTTACTCCCTCTCGTTCCTTGTTCTATAACGTTTCTCTTGATTATATCTACTAATTTTTTTCCTTTCTTCATCACAGACACTAAGACTGGCATTTCTCTAGCCTCCAATACTCTTTGAGTCAGTATTACTTCTATTATAACCTTTTCGTCTTTTTTCATATACGACAATCTTTTTTTAATCCAATAATCATCACTGATTTAGGTCTATCAACTTCCTACTTATTAAAATTTCTAATGTCTGCGAAAGTTAAGGATAGAAGTACTAACTGATATGGTCGTCCAGTTACGATGAACACAATAGGAATATCCGGGACAACTGCCACCAAAGGAAGGTCTTTAGTCGTCATGGGGTACAGAGGTACAAGATCATAGGTACAGGTGATCACCCAACGAGCTAAAAACCACATGGCCGAGAATGATCAAGGTTTACAAGGATCCTGATCCCAAAAGATGACAGACACAGGGGGATTGAAGCTCAGTTCTTAAAATGAGAGAATCATAAGTCTTAGGCTAACGGGCGCTTGACTGAGGAGTATTGCTTACACATCGTAGCCCAACTTCCTGAGGGGAAAAAAAGAAAACGAGCGGAAACTCATTCTACTGGTCGTCCTAGAAACCTAGATGATCTAGAATAGAATTCTCCACGGTTAGACGTCTGAAAATCTCTGCGTTAGGAATGTGTAGCATTTTATAACCCCCCCCCCAAAAAAAAAACTATCTGTAATTACCTAATTGAATTGCACGAGGCGGAAGTTTAACACGCGAAGGTGCCCCATCTCATGAACATTTTCTGCTGTCATACGACCTCTTAAATCTATGAATGACGTTCCATTCATGCACAACTCTCGTACTGTCAAAATATTTCTTTACATCCTTATGTACAAGTTTTTTTTACTCGGTCTGATGCTCTGTCCTCATCCACCTCCGGAGGAGCATGATCGGAGAAGTTACAACAGATCGTTCAAGATGTGTAACTCGTCACTCGTTCCCTCGATTCTTAGGGGTGGATTAACGAGCACTCAAGGAATTCTAAACGCATCGATTATATCAGTCCTCATTCTAAAGCATTTATCATTGATCCTGTAAAATGCCTGGAGAGTTACGCTAAACATATCATCAGTCCACGTCTGGCAGCCGTGTTCGGGTCCACGTCACTGCAGTCTTCTTGTCCAGACTCTTCCATTGTCCTGAAGTTCTCTCATTCTCACTGTCCTAATGTTCTCTCATTCTCATTGTATGCTTCTTTCCACCCTTTGTTTTTATGTAATCTTTACTCTTCTTTTCTTATTCCTTTTCGTCATATTTCTACATTTCTACTTGTCTGTTCAGCAACTGCCTACAAAACTAATATCTCCTTTATCATTTTGACCAGTCTGTTGACATTCCTTTACTGGCATCATCACTGATAACATTCTCTCATAACTAGCCTTTCCGCTGTTATCAAGTCCATTGCTTTCATGATCGCCATCAGCCATCAATGCTGATAACACTTCTGCATTGTTTCTTCCATTGTTATCGACAGTTCCAGCTAAAGTCATCAATATTTTTACCGCAATTATATTTGTACTTTCAATTCTTAACGGATTCATCATTCCACTGACCATTACCTCAATAACTGTCTTTAGTACCCTAACAGTCTACTATATGTTAAACTACACCACGCAGTACTCGACTAACTGCTGCGTCATATGATTACCGTCTGGCCATTGGCAACTCAAGGGTGGGCCGTTTTGATAACTGTTTCTTTCTCTACAACTCGAAGCTCTACCTTCTCATGTCTTTCCCAATAATCATGGCCTAGCATATTGTAAAGCAGTTTTTTTTTCCACTTCATCTAAAAAAAACGTAAATGCTATCCCTTGTCTCTTCTTTTTCCCTTTCATCAGCCTCTCAACATTTCCATTGTGGCCCGGTCTTCATGTGGACTCTTGTCCGTGATTGGGGCGTCCAACATAAAAATAAGACAATTACCGGGATTGCCATCGCCGCAACGCAATACTATGCTTTGTAATCAGTTTCACCACAAAACTAAGTATCATCCTTAGCATTATGACCACTTCTATCGTCATACCTAACATAGTTCTCTCTCTCTCTCTCTCTCTCTCTCTCTCTCTCTCTCTCTCTCTCTATATATATATA
>JAUTXX010527795.1:0-11128 GCA_032273605.1 Panulirus laevicauda | reverse complement strand
TGTATACACGCACACAAGCTTTACGTATTCATGTTATTTCCTCAGGTCAACTCTCACTGTTTCTTCCCTCTTTCCACTACTCAGAGATTTGTCAAATTCTTCCATAGATGTATCTCTGTGTAAGCCACAGACACAAAAGTAATGATATTCTAGGATATTTCATGATTTCTATAATGCTGTTCTGGAAGTTAACTGTGTTTCTGATTCCAGAGGTGTGGCATCATTGGACTTAGTCTGGCCGTATTGGTGGCCTCCTGTGGAGCCTCCTACGGCGGTGGTGGAGGAGGCGGTGGTGGTGGTGGTGGAGGCGGAGGTGGAGGCGGTGGTAGATACAGAGGGACTGCAGGTGGTGTTGGAATCGGCGGAGGTGGAGGCTGCGGTGGAAGATACGGCGGAGGTTCCTGTGGCGGAGGAGGAAGAGGAGGAGGAGGTGGTGGACATAGCGTAATCTCCGGAGGTGGTTATCGGGGCCCGTCTGTTGGAGGAGGTGGTTCCTTCGGCGGTGGAGGCTTCGTAGGCAGCACCTCCCAGGGTGGCTACGGTGGCTCCTCTGGGCGTGGTGGATTCGGAAGCCATTCTGGAGGTGGTGGATTTGGAGGTGGTTCATCGGGAAGCATCTACCGTGCCTCCTCTGGAGGAAGTGGATTTGGAGGGAGTTCCTCTGGAGGCATCTACCGTGGCTCCTCCGGAGGAGGTGGATTTGGAGGGGGTGGTGGTTCTAGTGGCGGGTATGGTGGATCATCCCACCGTGGTGGATTTGGGAGAGGCTCTGGCGGTGGTGGATTTGGATCCTCCAGCAGTGGTTATGGAAGTTCCGGTCGGGGTGGTACTAGAGGTGGTTCCTTCGGCGGTGGATCCTCCAGTGGAGGCTACGGAGGCTCTTCAAGAGGAGGGGGATTCGGAGGTGGATTCTCCAGTGGAGGGTATAGAGGATCCTCTGGTGGACGTGGATCTGGAAGTGGATTTGGAGGTGGTTTCAGCCATGGTGGATCCTCCGGTGGCGGTTACAGCGCCTCTTTCGGCCGAGGTGGATTCGGAGGTGGATTCGGAGGTGGATCATCCGGCGGGGTCTATGGTGGCTCCTCCGGCGGAGGTAGATTCGGAGGTGGATCATCCGGCGGAGTCTATGGGGGTTCCTCCGGCCGAGGTGGATTTGGAGGTGGTTCCTTCGGTGGAAGTTCATCCACTGGAGGCTACGGCAGCTCCTCCGGCCGAGGTGGATTCGGAGGTGGCTCCTTCGGTGGAAGGTCATCCAGTGTGCGGTACGGAGGCTCCTCTGGTGGAGGTGGATCTTCCGGTGGACGTTATGGCGTGTCTTCAGGTGGAGGAAGTGGATTCAGTGGAGCATCTAGCAGGGGTGGCGGGGTTAGGTATGGCAAGTAAGCAACATACAGACAGATTTCCATACATGTGTCTAGGAACAAGCTGCTGTACCCTCAACTTCGTCGTCAGCGTTTGATGAGAAAGAACATTTTTGCAGCTCTCATTGGTGAGAGTTTTTCTGTATTTCTTATGTATGCTGAGAGATATCTCCAATTCTCATTTCTGTAAGTTGAGAGTTTTTCTGTATTCCTTATGTGTGCTGAGAGATATCTCTAATTCTCATTTCTGTAAGTTGAGAGCTTTTCTGTATTCCTTATGTATGCTGAACTATTTCTCTAATTCTCATTCTGTAAGTTGAGAGTTTTTCTGTATTCCTTATGTATGCTGAGAGCCATTTCTTTGATTTTCATTTTTGTATGTTGAGAGTTTATCTATTTCTTGTGTGTGCCTAAAGCTCTTCTAAAGTTCAATACTGAATGTTAATATTTTCTGTATTCTTTATGTATGATGAGAGGAGTTTTTGACTGCATTGTCATTCTGTAAACAATGTGAACATCAAATCTATATAAAGCATATTTCGAAATTGATGGATTTCATTTATTCTGGTGTAATGTTTCACCTCAAAAGAGAAGGATGGATAGATGGGTATTGTACTAACTGTTAACATCTAATTAGGACAATCAGAATGCCTATAAGGACAATTATAATGTTTATTAGGACAATTGGAAAGTCTATTCTTTGTAAATAAGAACAAAATTGATTCTAGAGAATATAATAAAAACTTTTTGAAGCATTGGTTAATGAGTGAGAGATGAATTTCACCATACCGACGTTGTAAGGTATGGTGAACCTTTAAGTTCACCGTCTATTGTAATGCCACTCATCAACGACAGAATGACACTGATCTTCAATATAGTTTACCTAAAGTGTTGTCTACCTAGTCTAATGAGTACATGATCATGTATGATTGTAGGTTCTTTATGTTGAAGGTTCCAGTCACGGACAAAAGTCCACATCATGGCTGGGCCTTGATTGAAATATAGAGAGAATTATGAAAGGGAAAGATATACTACAAGGAAAATGTTTTAGGAATTTTACAGGAAGTGGAACACCCCTGTCTTTTGAAATGTGCCAGGTCATAGTTATTGGGAAACTGGGAAAAATATGAGAAGGTAGAAAGTTCCAAAGCTTCGACATGTAGGGAAAGAAGCAGTTATCAGAACTGCCCACGAATTTATCAAGTATAGTAGAATGACAAATCTGGTCACCGTCAACTGATACATGTAGGTAACTGAGCCATTTAGACATATCTATGTTTTGATTCATACAGGAACTTTTGTTAACAGAAAGAGTAATTGGAAGTTAAAAAGATGAATGGTAGATGTGAAGTAGACTGTGCTTGCTGCATACTTTGGCATGTCACGGGAAGCGAGGTCGGTGGTCTAGTGACTCTTGAGTTGCCGGGTCTGAATATGTTCTTCCGGGTCACGAAATGATACATCGTACCACAAAATCTTTCATTTCGTGGCTTTGTTTGCCAAGGATCATATACTATTCTATGCAAGTTTATATATGGATCCCGTAGTAGTTATACTTTTGGTCAAATTGTTCACGAAATTTTCATGGAGAATCACCTTGGCTACGAAGAGTTGTGTTTATATACTTTATGATCTGTGATTAGAGGTAGTGCATGTGGAGTGGTCCTTCACGTACATTCGTATTCTTGAGGTTGAGTTGTAAGCAAAGTGGGTTGCTAAGTATCACTGTGGCTAGCAGGGTAATAGAGACTATTTGAGTTGTATATTCGCCTCTCACAATGATGTTGTCATCGGCCCTAGACTTTACTGATGATCAGGTGGCAAACTTGGCTCACAGTTGTTTAATCATGACCTTTATCGCTACGAAATCCACCTCTGACGTAGTCATCATTCCCATCTCTTTCCTTACGTCGAGTTCTCCCTTAATCTCGAAGCCTAGCCGGAGAAATAATTTTTCAGTGTATGGGCTGGTAACCAGTGCACGAGCGAGTTGGCAGCCTTTCTTTGTGGCCAGGTCGATGCTCATCTGAAAACAAGTTATTCTATAAAATCTATTTTGAGTGGGAGTTGAAATACTTAAGTTGGAATACATTCCATCGGTACGATGGTACGTTGACGAAAATAGATCCAGTCAACTTTATGACGTGTGGTATATCTTCATCTAAATGAATGTGATCATGGCAGTGACTAGGGAGGAAGATAGGGCTAACTGTGGAATGATGAACCGTTAAGAAATAGAATGGAAAATACAGCAATTGTTATATGCAGATGATGCTGTGGAAGCTAAATCAGGGGAAAAGTAGGAAAGAATGGTGTGCCGGATCGACGATGTATATAAGATGCTGAATGTAATAGCAAGTAAAAAAATATCTAAGACGGTATTTTTGGGAAGATGAGACTGCAAGACTGCAAGATCTGTTAGCATAGTGAAGAACTTGGAAACTATGGAAGAGTTTAGATATATCTACACTAGTTCTACTTCCAGTATATAAGTTCTTAACAACAGTTTGAAATCTTTTATGTACACAGTGGAGTTAAAACTTCCCACAGTGTTTTCTTATCAATCATATCTTATAATTTTAACAAATTCATGATATAGCACATATTGACCGTCTTATCTTCAAAAGCATCAAACAGCAAAGGTCTGGTTAATAAACATTCAGTCCCTGTAAAAGACAACCATTTAGCTTAACAGTTAAATGGTAGTTCACTCGTCCTTTAAACACAATCAGAAGTAATGGTGTTATTCAAGTTGTTTACTAAGGAGGCATATTCCCTCGTTATTCTTACACTCATATTTGAAGTGATAAGGTAAATGCTAATAGTTTATCTTTACTGCGTAATATACTTCTAGGCTACGTGTTTTTCACGCTCAAGGTACCAGGCTCGACTTCCTAGATGGTAAGTGTTAAATAGTTTATATTACATGCTCTCTAAAGTAATTCAGCAGTATCTCCACCTGTATACTTAATTATCTGAATCCCCATTCCATCTATACTCCAACCCTACCAGTTTTATAGGTAAATTAGCGGATGTCTCATCTTCTTTAAGATGTTTTCCTTTCCCCATCCATAGTTCACATGCTACTGACGCATAGTAATCCATCTTTGCATTAATATCCAAGTCTCTTACATCACCATTCCCAGTCAGATCTTCATCGTTTTCCTACATCATACACAAGCTACACCGACTGCCTGAGACACTTCCATCACTCGAGTAAGCCCCACCACACTAAGACTACCACTCACCTCTACCATCTTTTTAGCAATGCCGCGTTTGCAGTAGTTCGTGTCAACGCAGACACGGTCAAAATCCAGCACGCTGTCCACCTCTGGATTCTGGAACACGTCGTAAAGGTTCTTCGCCTTCTCCAGAAGCACGTAGACTACACACTGGAAACAGTATCTATACAGTGACACCGATTTCATTTGCAATCTAATCGAAGGACGTGAAAAAAGTCCTTCTGATGGTAATTCTATTTTGATAAGATTAATCATCACTAAGGAAGTTAGAGATATGATATCAATTAGACCAAAGATTTTGACCAACTGTACCGTGCTTTCCTCTTTGGATGTCTCTGCTTCTAAGTTACGCTTCTTTATGATGCTGGTTCTTGCACCAATTAATGAGCCAGTCGCCTTGTCTCTGGCAACCACAGACACTCCAGATGCCATGCTTTGACTTATAAGATTGGATTCCATCTCAGAATCTCCTCCATCCTTGCCGATACATATGGTCTGCATAAGATGCATCACATTGTGTAAATGGAAAACTAACGAAGTCAGAATCGTATTCATCTTAGTTACGTTCTAGTTTTCTGTTTAAGGAAACATTGCAATACATCTTTGCATTAGTGTATGTGACACACTCCGTCATAAGAACAATGCATTTTGGAAGTAGAACAAATGAATCTCAATATGGGATGTTGAGAAGATTGATTTTAAAGGTCTAGAAAGATAAGGATCTTGAAACCATTATCTTGAAACTACTAAGCTAAGCAAATTTTTGTTTTTGTTCCCCTAAATTCAAGGAATGTGTTTCGAGTCATAGCAAGAGACGTTGATTACAATGCATCAAGTAACATACTTGAATATCAAAGTTCTATGATTAAAAGTACTTTGAGTGACCAGTCAGAGTTCTGGTCTGAACACTATTAGAAAGACGAGAACAAAACTCATAAGGAGAGATAAGAGGATTTAAGACTAATTACATCACAGACACGAGAACTAATACATTGTAACTTTAAAAGAGCTTCTAAGATACTGCAACATAATCAGTAACTTTATTATCCTCCTGCTACTAATGTAATGGACTTAAAGCTAAGAGGAATAATTTCATGCCAGTGTAAGGAATGTGTTCAGCGAGGCATTCAAAACTGGAATTACACTGACTTTATGGGTGATACAAGTCGAAGTGAATAAATCCATTCAAGGAAAACAAAAGGTCATATCTGTTTACCGGGAAACTAGAAATAGGAAAGATCTTCTTCACATATAACCTAGTTTCAGACCAGGTGGCCTTCTGCAAGGTCCTTATCTATCTATCTATCCATCTATCTATCTTTCTATCTCTCTCTCTATATATATATAGTGTCTTTACATTAGGTTACAACCATAACAGTTATGAGATCCTACCATTCTTTCCCGTGGATAAAATTCCCTACAGAATAGATCCAACATTTCGTCAGTGTCTGCGGCGGTAGCCTGTTTGTACTCTATCTCCATGGCACCGCTCATTGTGCTGAAGCCTGGGTGAGAGAATTCATTGAGATTATTATCATTCAAATAAATTCTGAGACTACTCACAGTTAAAGATTATAACTGGACCACAATCTTTCAACAGATATCTAAATACCTGAATAATAAAGAGCAAGAGTTTCGTAATAAAGTGTAAAGATATGAAAAGATTGGAAATGAAGAAATAAAGATGCAAGAAAACTGGAAATTAAAAAAAAACCAGTTGAATGACGTAGAAATGCTAAGTTTGTAGCCAGCACACCAGCCAAACGCTTAAATGATAAGCTTAATCTGTTGATTACGTAGATATTAGGAGCTCCAGTTAGCATTGGTCGAGGCAGCATTCCGACAGCCAAATGGTAGTAATCGGGTTACGAATTCAAGGTCACCTACTCCATGTACCGTCAACCCGCTCATACATAACCTGCTCCTGCCAGCCACACCCTTACCTTATGGCATGGTCACCCAAGCTCATCTGTCAGCTACTGGACACCCATACTTGTTTCCTTTTTATTTTCCTCCCATACCTGCCCTCCGAAGCATTCATCATATGTGCTACGGCACAACATAGACATACATACGAAGGCCCTACACAGCCACATCATAAGTGTGGAGATACAACACTGTCACATCATTTGTAATGGAGCCCAACATAGACGCATCATGCATGTGGAGTCACAACATAGATATATCATACGTGTGAAGACACCAATCAGCTACATCATTTGTATGAAGCATATTATTCATGTGGAGGCACAACATAGCCACGGTACAAGTGTGATCTCATAGCATTGCTATATCATTCATATGAAGGACCAACATAGCCGCATCATACGTGTTAGGGCACAACATAGACATGCATAGGAAGCCCCAACACAGCCACATCGTAGGCGTGGAGGCACAACATAGCCATATGATATATTCTGTCATCTGACTTCTCTTTCTTTGCTGTTTTTCGCATTTTCTTTTCTTTATTCGTAATGTGGTCTAGTAAACCAATAACATCAACCACATTGCTTGGACTTTTCTCTCTTGTTGACACTTGGTCAACAGCGACATAGCAAATTGTCTGTTACCACCCGAACTTTTAATCCTTATGTAAGATGGAGATCGAATACAGGATCTAATTCTTCAATAGTAACGACTAGAGAAGGTGACCATTAAAAGTCTTCTCCAATGACATGTTCATGAAAGACTGACTGAACTTACTATTGTTTGCGTGTTTGCTTAAGCAGTTGAGAAAAGCTTAAGTAGTTGTGAGAGATCTTTCGTCTTTTACCTCTGGACGGTGACTGGCGGAGATTCGTATGTCGCCTCGCAGTATATACCATATAAGCTGATAAGTTTGTGTAGCACACTTGCGTTTGTGTCGTGTGTGTTTATAGGGTAAGATCTGTTGCATTCACGTCTGCTACATGTTTGCTACATGTTCTGTGTGAGTTTGCGTGTTGCCGGTCTTGACTTGCTGCTTGTTTATGTGACTATTGTCTTTTATATTGTACGTTATTTTGGTCGTTTGTATTCCATCCTGTATATTTTTTTCCCCTGTGAGTTTGTCCATGCTTGTGCGTGTTTGTTAGTGTTTTAATGTATGCACATGGCTTTGTGTGTGAACGTAGCTGAACACAGCTGAATTCCAACGGCAACAGACCACTGGGTTCTAACGAGGCTGTCTGTGATAATCCAAGGGATCAGAAGTTCGTTGATTAAAGTAGCAAAAGTAGAAGAACCTACAGATTTTCACCGAATTTTCGCCCGTGTGAGGTTACAACGCCACTGAAAACTCAACTTTGACAACGCTGTATGATTAGGAATACACATACTCCTGATGAATTCCTAATTCCTTTCTGCTGGAGGTATCGCTCCCTTGGGCTGCAGGAACCTCTGAAGTGAAATTCAATCAATGGGAACCAATGAAAATCGCCAGAAATTAATCAAAATCCAAAAGGAGTGTAAGATGGTCATAAGACACAGTAAACGCGACGAAGAAAAAAGAATTTCCTTGAGAGTTAAGAATAATCTTAAGGAATTCTTCAAATATATAAGACAAAGGAAGACAGTGAAGAAGAAATTGGTCCATTACGAAACGAACATGACACACTAACTAATGACGACAAAAAAATGACTACCATACTAAATCAACCTTTTAACTCCGTATTCACAATCGAAGAAACATCTCGAATACCACAACCAATGAAAATGTTTCAAGGATCTGATGAAAAGGAGTTGAAGGTTAGAGAAAGAGAGAACTCTGAAATATTTAAATACCTGGACCAAATAAATCCTAACAAATCCAACAGCCCAGATAACCTAGCTCCAAGATTTTTAAAGGTCAGGAGACAGCTGAGACAGCTGATATAACCTATAACAAAAATATTCAACAGATCTCTTGTCAGATGGTCAGGTGGCAACCGACTGGAAACTAGCATATTTTACTTCTGTATATAAAAAAGGAGACAAAAAGTGTCTTGAACTACCACCCAATTAGCCTTACGTCAGTGTTAAGTGGAACGATGGAGAAAAATAATATGAGGTAGAATTGTCACGATTGGATCTCGTCTCCCTTAAGAAAAAGAAAAAAAGGTAGACTTCACCAGGAGTTAATCCAAGTGTTCAGAATTCTAAACAAGTTCGATCACGTAAACCACGAACATCTTTTTCATATACAAAAATTCCTGAATACCAGGACAAATGGGATAAAACTCAGAGCTAAAAGATGCATTACATAAGTGGGAAAAAGCTTCTTTTCCCTTAGGTGTGTTGAGCACTAGAATGAATTACCTTCAAACGTAGTGAATGTTAAGACTATGAATACCTTCAAAAGTCGTTTAGAAATAGAATGTACTTTCAGGTAAACTCTGAGAAAAACGCCAGAAATAAACTGTATAAACAACAACTGTAATGAGGACAGTAGAGGGCCGATGTGCAGCAGCGGGGAAGACGATGATACCTTAAGAAACTGCTGAGCGGAATTATATTTTCATGTCAAGTTTACTTCTTTTTCTTACTAGACAACGCAGTTACGGGCCAGTCAGGACTCCTGTTGTCTGTCTTTCTCATGTAAATCTCATGTAAATCTCTCTGTGTACACATATGGGAGTAAAGATACAAGGCAAGAGACGAGGCAACACTACCGTCAAACTCTCCCACCCAACCATATTGTTGATAAATATGCACACACACACACACACATACGCGCGCGCGCAGACGTATCTAGCAATGAGCAAACCTCCTCCAACAAAGAACCCATTCAAGGATAAAAAAAAGTCTACAAGAACGTGCCCAGTAGACAAAAGCACACACACACACACACACACACACACACACACACACACACACACACACACACACATATTGTAATCTTATACAGTATAAAAGTGCACTTAGTATGTGAGCTTGTGCGCTTCAGAACTGGATGCAATGGCCAGCTCTCCGTCGACTGGGATTGACGTACGCAGTATCAGTTCTCTTTGAGCAGTCTAGCAGGAGAGACCACCATTCGGCTCCGAATACGAAGGTAATTCTCAGTCAGAAATAAGTGGCGTGAATTTTTCTTCTTTTCAATCATCGAATTTATGTCGTTTAAGCTTGTAAAACTTTTGTGCTTGTGGTGTGGATGGATGAATGATTATACGGGCATAGTTCGAATCAGGCATTCAAGGGTTTGGATGACTTCAAGGTGAAATATAGCTTGGATGATAGTGCACTGTGGGTATGAGGGACTATCTGTTATTGAGTGCTCTGCTCTACAAAACTGATCCCAGCTAACTCTTCTTTACTAATAATTGGCTTAATGCACTTGCGGAACCTCCTCATCCGTATCCACACCTAATTTCTAAACAGCATTCCAGTCTACATCATACACCCCAAACGTACCATCAAATTCTGCATTTTCTACTGCTTCTTGTTAAGTAGGGAATGAAATAATGCTTAGTGACGCTTGTTTTCTTTCTTGACCACGTTGATCTTATCATTCGTTCTCCACTATGAGTGAAAGTTCTCTTCCTGCTTGAATATCTTATCTTATTTATCTTATTGAGTGGATTTTTCCAACGCAGAGTTAACCTTCTTTCTCATACATAGAAACCTCAAGATCGTAAAAATCATTTTTCATATCTGTCTTACTTATCACAAGATCCATCATCCCCTCCCCCCTAGAAAAAAAAAGACAGGGAATTTAGTACCACCGATTCAGATAAGCTATTCCAAGTACGTTGTGCTCACGTGGCTATAAAAAGAATAGGGTGAGGCTTAAATCAAGAGGGAAAAGGTTTCGCATAATTGTAGGGAAATACATACCTTTTTCATAGACTAAATGAAGACTGATGTGAGTTACATGCTGATATCACAAATGCTAAGATGATAAGCTTACTCAGTGAATGACTTGACGATCATTCATATTACATGTATACCATCAGCTAGAAAGAAATGAGAAAGCAATCAAACTCTTTAAATCTGGTAGCCATATGTCACATCACCTTTCATAAGGGTTGAAGTATATGGGAGATACAATTTAAAACTTTTAAAGACTTGTAAGCTCTTTATAATGAACAGTGCTTTTGGTCAGATAAGCCTCACAGATCTTGATTTACGAAATAAAGGGATGAAAGATAAATATCCCTTATAAGTTCTTTGGTATGAAAATAATAGAATGATAACACATTCAGAACAGCTGAGAATATATTTTCCCTTTATGTTGTTTTAGCTTTGCACATTTTCTCTCATCCTTACTAATTATCTTTATCATGGGAGACGTATTGTGTATAGGTTAGCCACGCAGACATAATTGTGTGTTTGCCAAGTTCCAAAATATTTAATTATGGTTTTTACTTGATCCTTATTTTTGTTTTTACCTTCAGATAATCCTGATTGCAGTAATTTAGTGACATTGTTTTTCATGCAGGTTTCAGCATAATGAGTGACCACAACGAGATCGAATATGTCAGCCTTTCTATGGCAGATCTCGCTGAAGTGGAGGATCTACTAGCATTGGAATTCTATCCTAGGGAGAATTTGGTAAAGTATATAATA
>JAUTXX010527784.1:0-11128 GCA_032273605.1 Panulirus laevicauda | reverse complement strand
TTCAGTTTTTCACATGAAATGTTTATCCAACATGACATTTTTTTTTTTCTTTTTTTGAGTCTCTGCTCCAGCAGTGTCAACATTCAGCTGGTCAGTGATAAGCAGTCATTTAAAATCTTTTTTTTTTTTAAATGCAAGTTCTTTTTCTTTATCATTATTTGCCGGGAATGTAGGGAGATCTTGCCCTGCATGTTTCAAGCAGTTGTCATTTTACTGCTGGGGGACATCGAAAAGCACTTTTCGAGTTACCTTCGCGTTCAGTTGTTGTAAGGTCTTAGTGACTGCATTCCACCGTTGGGAAGGAGTCTTGGCGTGTGACACAGTCCAGGCCATCAAGTCCTGTCCAGTCTCTTCTGTGTCGTGTGACACAGTCCCGGCCACCTCGTCACATTTGGCGCACCCCCCAGCTGGGCTGTCGTGTGACACAGTCCCGGCTACTCAGTCCCATCTCGCCCCCCTCAGCTGGGCTGTCGGATCCAGTTAACCTGGAGTCTCATCTTGCTCGCCCCAACAAACTTTGTAAGAGTCACAACGTGTGGAAAGTTTGTCCCCCACCCTGGCCTCCCCCTCTTCCATCCACGTCCCCATCATCCCTTCCTCTTAATGCCTCCTTTCCATCCACGTCCCCATCATCTCTTCCTCTTAATGCCAAGAGCCATATTTACAAAGTGAGGACAGACACACCCAACGTTCTGGAGATATCTATATCTCTCAGTCCATCTTCTCCGATACCCTTTTCTTGACGTAGAAAGGCATTGGTTCTGAGTCCACTGCACTGCAAGGTAGACTCAGAGGTCTTGCTCCTCGTCTGATCCGACGCTGGTATAAACCACACTCGTGAGATAAGCGAAGTTCCTCAACACATCACCAGCCTCATCCTAAGAGTTTTGAATTTGATCCAGAAAACGTGGAAGTCACACAGGCCTGGAGAGCTTTCATCTAAGAGAAGGAACTTATCAGATTTCCTGAGAAAAAAAAAATGACTATCAACAGCCTATCAAAATCTTAATTTTCAACAGCCACCGCATCATCAGCAAACTTCGGCACGCGCAGCAATGGAAGTGCCGATCGTTGTATTACACTGCATGAAATTCCCCTGACTGGTCCAGACTCCAGGTAACGGAGGGAGGACATGAGCGAGAGAGGGGTTCCCCTGTCGCTGGGGCGAATACACCCATTCGGCCTGACTACTGGCGCTTGTATAACTCAAGAACGATGTTAGGAGGATTCATCCGACACGTCGTCTGACAAAGTATGGGCCAATTATAGCAAGAGCCGCTTTACCAAAGCTTCCCTAAACACATCATACCTAAACTTGGGTTAAGGTTGATTTAAGTCGACTTTGGCGGCCCCACAGGCAGTAGTAGTAGTAGTAGTAGTAGTAGTAGTAGTAGCAGTAGTAGTAGTAGTAGTAGTAGTAGTAGCAGTAGAGGGTGCGGACGTGTACGAGGGCTTGGGGAAGAGCACCCTCACTGCTTCCTATAATGCCTCATCCAATACCCAGTGGTACGCTGGAGTGGCGACACAGCTTTGCATTTACTCTGTTAATAATCTGGGAGATGTTGTGTGTGTCCAGCTCCCCCCCTTCGACACTGGACGGCACTCTCGATACCTGGGATTCAATCAAGGCGATCCGTCCCGGGATTTCGTGGGAAATTATCAAGATTTGGCGTGGTAGTTCGTGACGTCTTGAGCTGAATGCATTCTTGAGGCCCTAACGAGGATGCAGGCCCTTAGACCTAAGGCCCTCTCCCATTTTCTCCCCCTCGATTTTTAACTGGTTTGTTTATCATTTGGGGTGAGGGCCTACTGACAGCTAAGTTCATGAAGGCCGTCGAAGAAAAGAATCTTTCAACACCTTCTTCAGGTACTCAGCATGAGTCTAAGACCATATACACGCACAGTATACACGCTCTCACTGCATGTATGGCCCTTGATTGACCCGGGCCAGAAATACAAGGATTATCTGGTGATGGTATAAACAGCTCAGGGTGTTGTACCAAAAGGTGGTCATCTCTCACCCTCAAGATTAACAAGGGCTTGATGAGATGCACGGAGGAATAGAGAGAAAGAGAGAGGGAGGGAGACAGTGTGGTGGACCTGGGGGAGGGTCACAGCATTTACCAGTGATTTCCATTCATTTCCGTGTATAGCACGGACGCCACCGCCACCTGAGCTTGGTCATAACCCACCTCACCTCCGCAAGGGTTGGTTGGTGCTGCTTCATCGATCGGCGGGTCAGCAGACGTGGGACCTGCATCCCGGCGGAGGTCAAGCACCTTACCTGCGGATCTGCATTCAATAGATATTCGAAGGAATCCAATATCAGTGTACCGTGCTGCATATCTGCTTGTGAATCAAGGTGTACCGATAACACGAAGCCATTGGCACAGCGCCTTCGGATCTTGCTTAGCCAGAGAGGAAGAGAACAATAGATTAACGACCCTCTATCCTCCCACGCAGTCTCTCTTATACATCTTGTATTATCGCTCATGTACGCCTCCTCCAGCAGAATAGAGAGAGAAGGATGTCGCAACCTAACGAGAGATGCCAAGGTCCTCTTCAAGGATGCCAAAAGATGATCGATATCTGACCAGGAGAGGTGAGGAATCTTCCCTCAGGCACACCAGAGAATGAGATCCTTAGCTTAACGGGACTGGCGAACTCCTCCTCCAGCGGTAATGTAAATAGATCACAGCCCAGCGATGTTGGGGAGACTATCTGCCACTACCAAACGATCGAGTGATTACCCCCAACATCGGGTGGAGACGTCCTCCTAGACCCCTACGATATTTTGACGAAGTGCCTAGAATAGATGACTGGACCTTAGAGGGAAAATCCTCACTTGGCTACCCTTCTCTCTTCCTTCTTTTAGAAGAGTAAAACAGGAGGGGAGGATTTCCAGCTCACCCCAACTCTCCCACCCCTATTAGTCGCCTTCTCCAACACGCTAGGGAATGAGTGGGAAATATTCTTTCTCCCCTGTCCCTAGGGATAGTACAGGGGAGTACATTCTTTGAAGTTACAGAAGACCCATCAAACTGGCCTTACGTCACTATAATGACTGATACTCGGTGATCCTTGAAATCTCTACGACTCACAGGCTGGAGAAGGTGAGGCATGTGTGTTGTGAGATATTCCCGGCCATGATGTCAAAGGTCATGACCTCATGTCTTCAGCGACGTGCATAATATATTCCCGAGAGCACATAAGGTCAAAGACTGTTGACACTGAGTTCTACTGATTTCTCTCCCGTGCTTGTGGCTGCTTCCACGAGCGTGTGGCACCCACTGCCTCAACACCAGGTGGTGGGTGGCACTTGTTCACACACACAATCCAATACCTTTCCAAAACGCTTATGGGTAAGTGGAGTGCTACAGAAGGGTGTTGAGTCGTATACCTAAGGAGTCTGTTGCAAGCCAAAAGGAATTCTACCTAACCTTATTAGAGTACAATTCTATTCTTAGTAGGTTCCTTGGAACCAATTTTCCCCTTTTCATCTATATAAGACCTGACGAGTCCCCAGTTCTTAGAACCCATTTGAAATGGGTTTACTAGACCCTTAAGAAGAGTATTTCTCTCGGGGGAAGAAAAAAAGAATCAGACTCTGAATTAAGTTTTATCAGTTAGTCATTTTTTTCATAAAGTTTTTTCAAAAGATCACACAGGTCAGTCCCACACGCCACCTGCACATCCTAACCAATTACAATCTGGCTCAGGGTAAACTCCATAACCCGTATCAGAATAGAAATACAGTTTTGTATTGAAATCTATTCATAGTGACAGATGAAGTGTTACCCACCCCTTTTTTTTCATTTAAGTATTTTAGGTATCTTTTAAAGGACTTTATGGGGAGTTAAAGGTCAGAAGTCTTACTATACGCCCCCCTCCCACCCTCCTCTATATGCTTGTGTCAAATCCGGTGAAATGACTGTGTTCGGCTAACCTTCGAGGGCCAAAGGTCACGAGAGAGTGCAATATCTTATACTATGCGTGCCCATACCTCAGCCAGTGTTCTCGAAAAAAAAAAGGGGATATGACCATATTTCAGTCGATTTCCTTAAAATCTGGCAAAGGAAGATGTCTTTCCACACACACACACCTCCACATAATTCCAGGGATGAATTTGTCACGACCATTTCCAGTCTTGCCTGGAGGTCAAAGGTTACGAAGGAAGACATTATCTTTTGTTGTTGCTGTTGTTCTTGTGGCCTCTAATCCATTTCAACCACGGTTGATGGCTGAAACTCATCCTCATAACTGCTTCATCTCTCTCTCTCTCTAAGTTCATCTTGACGCATTTTGGCACCGAGATAATAAAAGGCGTGTGGAAAACGACCTGCTGCATTCGCTGGCAAATATTGGCCTTTCTAGTTGACTTTAACATTTCATTTATTACAAACCTAATTCAACGATCATGGGTGTGGGCCGAGAACCCCATTACCTTCTATATACAAAAATGGCCAAAGTTGCTAAAATTATGCGCATAATTATCATCAGGTATTGCCAATATCTTACTTAACCAAGAGAAGACCTGACATACACGTGTGGAGAATGACACTACCCAGAACCATTAGATGTCGATAACACATGTGGAGAATGACACTACCCAGAACCATTAGATGTCGATAACACATGTGGAGAATGACACTACCCAAAAACATTAGATGTCGATAACACATGTGGAGAATGACACTACCTAGAACCATTAGATGTCGATAACACATGTGGAGAATGACACTACCCAGAACCATTAGATGTCGATAACACATGTGGAAAATGACACTACCCAGAACCATTAGATGTCGATAACCCAGCCTTCTACATACTTCACCTCATCATGTCCAAGTGTTTGACATTTGATAGTACACTGAACCAGGGAGAGGTGATGGGGGTAAAGGAGGAAGGTCACCCTTTATGTCCTACTGATTGAAATTAGTTAGCACACTGAACTAAGAGGAGAGAAGGAGGCGGGGGAGGAAGAAGAAGGGGTAGAATGCAAGAAATTTGGAAGGGAAAGAACCAGAGTCTGGTTTTCCATGCAACCATAATACTTCTCCGTGTACGAATTCATTTTCTATGACGGAACTGGACCCCACTTCTTGAGGAGTGCATGTTTCACACGTCGCTCAACACGTGCCTGGCGTGGCGCCACGAATCCCTTTTCTTCATTCATCTCATGAATACCTGGCTAAAAAAAAAAGTTGTCCACCGATACCTGCAAGGTTTCTTTAGCCATCCACATTGAAGTAGAGACTTGTAGAGCTGGTGCGTTGATCTGAGAAAATGGTCAGTCCCCCCTTTGCCTTAGGTAGGAGACTTGACTGCAATAGAAATTCTACGTGTTTGACCTAGTGTCTCAATCTGGTATGAATCTATTATCTTCCTTCACGTTTGGTTGCAGGTATCACGTTCACAGCGAGGACGAAAGTGATAAGAGAATGTAAATACTATGAACTCATAATATTTCCCAGTCCACATCTGGGGCCTCAGAATGGACACTAGGCGTTCCCCCAGCGAAAAGACACTTTTGCTCTATGGTGCTAAAAAGAAGAATCGTCAAGACTCGAAAGCCCCCGATTCCCAGTTTTCCTTTCGTCGTGAAATAATATTTTTTCGAAAACTCGAACGTCTTAGGAGCTCACCGAAATCACATCATCATATCCCAAGGACATAGGTTACAAGACCTGATCTAACGTGCAAAATGCTCCCCACACACGAGCCATAAACGCCGACCTGTGATTCCTTTTGGCAAATGATCTCATCAAACATCACGACCCCAATGAATTAACTGGGACTGCAAAATCTCACCATATTGCAGCGCTACTGCTACGTCCGCCTCACCACCGAAGGGGGAAAGGGGGAGGAGGGGGGAAAAAAAGGGGGTAATCTATGTGATGAACATGATCATAAAAGAGACGATAAGATCATAATCCTGCGGTGGCCCCCAGCGATTAATGTCCTCGCTCCCTTTGTCCTCGCCGAGGACAGGATCAATGTATTGCTCAAGAGTTAATTCTATAATCAGGAGGGGAGACGGGCAGGGAGAGAGAGAGAGAGAGAGAGAGAGAGGTGGGAAAGTACAATACCAAAATAAAAAACGCCTTAAGAAAATAAACATTACTTTCGCCTCTCAAAAAAAGCATACTTTTTCACCCTTTTTTTCATAATGTTTTCGTTGACACGAGGGGAATTCATAGCCAAATCGCTTCCCCATCGCAAGAGACAGAACGAAAGAAAAGAAAAGACAAAAATAAACTTTTTCGTCCGAGGAGGAAGGCTTCGGCTTGAGAAAGAGTAGGAGGAAGGAAGAGGAGGAAGAAGAAGGAGGAGGAAGAAGAAGGAGGAGGAGGAAGAAGAAGGAGGATGAAGAAGAAGGAGGAGGAAGAAGGAAGAGGAAGAAGGAAGAGGAAAAGTGTGGAGGCTATCTTTTTTGATCATCTGATAAAGACAACAAGGGGGAAATAATGCTCTGAGTGAGGTACATCAAAATCAAGGACACTTGGTGGACCAGGACACCATACGGGTGTTGGCTTCTCGTCCCCAAAGAGCGAAGAATGAAGATACATCCCTTGGCTACCGTCTCAAGGGGCGAGGTCAGCAAAGGTCCCTCAAATCCACACAGGTCGAAGTCCATATTTCCCCATCCTAGGATCCAGATAGTCCTGTCCTTCTTCTCCATTCTCATTAATGAGCTTCAACACCATTATCGTCGACATTAATGGGTGTGTATGATGGTCCTCATCACAGCCATCATGATCATTATTATAGATTTATTTACATGAGCATCATTACTAACTTGCCTATCTATATTTCTATATTCCAGTTCTTAGCCATATAGAAATCCCATCCAACTCCTCGTTCTATATGCTATGTAACTCCTAGTTCTAAATCCCATCTAACTCCTCATTTTGTCTTTATTTACCTTTACTCTAGTGACCACACCTCTTTACTTAAAGCTTTACCATTAGTATATTTACTTTCCTTATTGAATTATACTCTCGACATTCGTTGATGTAAACATTACATATTCTCTCTAACTACATTCCATATCATGACATTTGCTACATTACAGTCCGCCACAAAAGGACCCAGTGGTCTGTTGCTGTCTGAATGCCTTTGTACTCCTTTATACTCCTCTCTCTCTCTCTCTCTCTGATGGTCCTTCTCCTGCCCTCCTTCTCTTCCATGATGGAAATCCCTCCTCCCCAGTGGAACTTCACTCCCTCCTCCTACCTCCCCACTCACGACCAACTTTTATAATTACAAAAGGAAGACTCAAAAAAGCTCAGCGTTAATTAATACTTACGCAGTGGTGGACATAACTATGGCTCGATAAGAAACTCCAGTGGACCTGAAGTGGCGAAAGTTCTGAGCCACTGACACGAGAGGGGACGGTCTGCCATCTGGACCACTGTGTATGATCTACAGTACACTGAAGACAGTGGCGGTCGTCCCTCCAGTGTCGGGACTTATCGCCACGTCTCCTGACGCAGCCACTGGCGCTCAGGCTCTCTGCTTGTGGTGGTGCACCGAGCACCAGAATTTACCAGGGCGGCTCCTGAAGGTGATGGTGGTGGTGGTGCTCCATTCCCCCGCCACAGCTCCTGACGCAGCCACTAAAGTGCTCAGGCTCTGGTAGCGGTGGTGACCCCAGCGTCAGATCATACCACTGGTGTATGTGTGTGTGTGTGTGTGTGTGTGTGTGTGTGTGTGTCCTATGCCACCAGCAGGCCACTGGCCTACTAGGTTTCACCAAGTCATCAGGAGAGTGTAGATAGAGGAGTCGTATTCTATTTTCATATCATCATGACTTTCGGTGAATCCAATGCCCTTCGATCTTTCACGCAATGAGGACCTGTCACATGTGTTGTGTTCTCTATGCACATATCTTACATCATGAGTGTCTCTCTCACGACGGCGGGAAGGAGTATCAGGAAATCACCCATCAAGCCTTAAAACCTGTCTACCTCCAACGGCCTAGTCATCCACCACATTCAACAATGCGCGTCCGACCGACACTTGGACGGGCCAACAACAGCTGGTCACACGGGGGGCGGGGGGTGTCTCCTCCCAGGACGCCTTGGGGAGATCAAAGATCGACAGAGGGCTGGAATGTCTGTGGTTGTCCTTCCTCACACACGCTGCAGAAGCAATTTTCCCAGTGAGGCACAGGACTGTGTGATGTTGACCTTCTGCTTGGGGTGAACGCTTTATGAGATGTTCACGCTAAACGAGGACGGGTCTCTGGTGTGTGTGTGTGTGTGGGGTGGACGGACCCAAGAGGAGGAGGAGGAGGAGGAGCTCTCTCTCTCTCTCTCTCTCTCTCTCTCTCTCTCTGCCGAGCATTCGGTACCTACTGCTGCTGCTGTTGCTTTTCAGATCGCGTTAAAACGAAACAGTTCACGGAGGCGTGGAGGGGCGGCCCCGGGATGCCTGCATCCGTGACGGTCATCCGACACGACCGAGATGCGTGTGGGTCCCCCGGGGAAAAACAGGATCCATTATGCACGGGAAGAGATGATTCAGACAATGGTATTCGATCGTATTGGAAGTGTGTCGGTAAAGATGCACAAGATCATAGCGATTCCCGGTAACTGCATTGGCAGGAGGGTATCGAGGTAGAGGAGGAAGATATCGTAGAGATATGGTGGATCGGTAACCAGAGATATTAGATGATAGGAACCTGGAGGAGGAGTATCACTACAGTGAGCAGTGGCGCCCTGACAACCGCGCCAGCAGCACCCACGGGAGAGGCCCGTCGTCTGCCCCAAGACCTGCGACACGGACCAGCCCCTACAGTCGTCTGACCCAAGACCTGCGACACAGCCCAGCCCCGTTGACAGGTCAAAACCTCCAACACAGCCCAGCCCCGTCGTCTGGCCCAAGACCTGCGACACGGACCAGCCCCACAGTCGTCTGACCCCAAGACCTGCGACACAGACCAGCCCTTACAGTCGTCTAAACCCAGACCACACGCTGACACTCCACTCCACACTGCGGACCAAGTCCCTGACGTCATCATCTTGTTTATGGTGGTGATCAATAAGCGCTCCATAAATTCACAGATGAATTTTTCAGTACTGGGTCACACGTATTGATGGTGCGTGTGTCCTTGACACTCACTTGTTGCTGCTAGCTGTGCATGATCTCGCCTGCCCTTGTCTGAAGTGTGTCTACCTGCATGGTTGCTTTGTCGTGGTTCTGCCTCTCTCTCTCTCTCTCTCTCTCTCTCTCTCTCTCTCGTCTCTAATGGCCAGTAGTGGGGGACTACGACCTTCATCAATTCGGATACACAGTATAAGTGCTGACATATGTCCTTATGTGTTGCAGGTTTGCCAGTCAATTGGAAGCAACACTCAAGCAATACAAAAAAATACCCATCAACTCCCCTTTAGAGGGACAGCTCAACTTCCACCAACAAGACGTGTGCAGTTTGACTGTTATCAGAGCTCAGGCCCCCAAAACCCCTCGGGACCTGAGCAATTAACTGTCAAAAGTTCGGCAGCCTCCCACAAGTGACGTGAGCAGTCCCAATGTTTAAGTTCAGCCGCCATACACAAGGCAAAGTAATTACAATCAACCAATCTGTACGTTGGAGGATCCTTGCAACGCTTATAGTGAACACGTTTCGTCCAACTGTGATCATTTGGACGACTGGTCAGCCCCTTTATCTCGTCCGTATTTCGCCCTGTTTCTCTCCCTCACCCTTCACGACCAATCACCCTCTCCTCCTCCCACCCTACCTGCCTCCAACTCTGAACCAGGTTTATCAATCTATCTCTCTCTCACGCTGCGGGATCCTCACACCGCTACCTCACCTTATCTGTCCCTCACGCCGCCAAGAGCCTATCGCTAGGGGAAGGACCCTGGTCGGCGCCCTATATAGATGGAGTAACCAAACATCCTCAATAGACTTCCTCCTCCTCCTCCTTTTTTTTCTTTTTGCCTGAAGGAAGGAAGATAAAAGGAGGGAGGGAGGGAGGGAGGGAGGGAGGGAGGGAGGGGAGCCAGCCATAATGAGTGGGTCCCGGGGATCTACTCTAATTGGGAGGGAATCTCATGCATTATCGGCCACCTCATTAGTGAGCTCAGCCTCCTCACAAAACTCCAGTTTTCGTCCGGTGGCCGACAACCCTACCAGCCCACGGATCTACCGAGGAATCTAGGATTAAACTCTCTCAGCAGAGGGGGAACCTCTCACGGCGTTCCTCCTACCGCTGGAGATCTGTCTGGCGTGACGGGGAGGTCCGTGTCGTACGTAACTCTCTCCCTACAGTGTCATGAGTTACGCTACTCCTGCTTCTGTTCCCGTCACTCACGGGTATGTCGTGCCACTCATGAGGTACTGCCTTCTTCCCCTCCTGCACTGCTGTCCACACACACATACCCCCTCTGCTACCAGGGAAGTGGCGCCACATGCATGTTTCCGATGCTGAGGGGATAAAGCCATGTCTTACTGCATTTTGGAACGATCAAATCAAAGGATAAGATGGCATTCTACTCCGTCGTAAGACGCAGGTAGACAAGCATCTCCTGTTTTACGGATTCCTTCCATCCACGACCATCTCCTGGATGCAGCCGGCGCATCATTGCGTTCCCTCAACTCGTCAAAGTCTTATAAAGGTCACACATCAATAAGTGACCCTCCAAAAAGCCCTGATCAAACGATGGTACGACCTTTGGCCTCACGGTGAACGATAAAAGACACGTATCATACGAGAGGATTGTCAAGGGATGTTTCATCTTGTTGAGATCACACAGGAGAACCTGCAGTGATCTGTCAGTGCGTCACTGTCGCTGCAGTGATGCAGAGTGGTTCCGGTGGCACTGAGGGCCATCTCTTGTTGCAGTGATGATGAAGGTCTGGCGGCAGTGACGTGTCACCTGTTTGTACACTGAAGCTGGAGGTGGGGCGACAGTGCCAGACAACTGCTGCGGCAGTGACGACGGGAAGTCTGGCAGTGATCTGCCATCACCTGTTGCTGCAGTGACGAACAGATGTGGCAGTGATAATGCTTGCGCATGCCCACAGAGACGGAAGGAGAACAACAACACAGACGAATGAACTGGAAGAATGAGACAGAACAAGAGAGAGAGAGAGAGAGAGAGAGAGAGAGAGAGAGAG
>JAUTXX010527773.1:0-11128 GCA_032273605.1 Panulirus laevicauda | reverse complement strand
TTACAACTGTGTAATTCAAACAATGACTTTCCCCTGGCCCTGACAAGGGCAACACAAATGCCAAATAGAGTGACTAACCAATCAACAGCACTGTAACCTCTTTTTGATGAGAAGCTCAGTCCCATCTAATCTTACAATTTTGCCACACTTCAACCAAGGCAAGGCTTTCACTAATCTCTTTTTCTACCAAATCATTAGGTGAAACAAAGTACAAGACTTCCAATAAAGCATACTACTTCAAGAAGCCAGGAAACAAAAAATTTACATGCATGAATATATGAATAGGAACAAAGCACTAAATAAATGGCTATAAAATCAATAAGCAATATTACCTAGTTCTGAAATGTAAGTCATACATCATGACTGCCAAAAAATCAACAAATTTAAAGTTCTCCCCTCCCGACCTTAAAAATGAAGATTATATCAAAAAGTGGTTGCAAATACTTACGGCCATTCATCCAAGTCAAGTGATCTCACTTTTGAAATATGTGAACCCAGGTTTCTATGGATACCAGAGCACTCTATGCACATCAACACTCCAAGGTTGATACTGGCCCACTCAGGATCTGGAAGAGAAGCACACAATAGTAAACATTTTGACTTGATTGTTAGTCAAAAATACTTAAAGAGAAAATCATAACTATCAAAATTCTGTCATTTCTTAAAAAAAGAAGGTACTTTAACAAAGGCTTTTAACAAGATATTTCTCCATGCAAATATATATTTTTCTCCATAGTGTCTACCAAACAATAACTGGCATTCCCAAACTCACTATCGAAGGCCTTCACACATACGCTACAGCTACCATTATATAGTAAGACAATCAAATAAAGTCCTTAAATCACTAAAGACGCAAAGAAAACTGAGTAGGATGTATATTTGTCTCACAGTTCACACTAAAAATAAGCAGAATCATGTAAAACTTATTTTTCTGCTCTAAAAAAGTAGTCAGCATCAAGCCCCATATGTTGCCAGAGGAAACTTTTATGCCTAAGATAATTATGTAACTAAGGATACAAGCCTAATGAGTACCACCAATCTTTCTCATATTTACCAGAAGAGAACTTCTTATTTAGCACTATTTCAAGTATTCCCAAATTCATACAATGAGTTGAATATAATGTAACACACTAGAATGGAAAACGAATGAAACTGATTCATAACTGTTAGTAATTAGATAAATAAAAGAGCAAAGATGAAAAATAACTTTTAACAGTATTCACTCTCAAGTTGTATAACATATTGAAATGAGAATCTGCCATCTATATTCAAGCCCAAAGACTTTTCAATGGATTAACTTCAGCTTCATGTGACCTGGTTCAGCCTATCAAGAGCATATTGCTGCCTATATACCACATCATATACATTCATTTTCCATAAAATACATGCCCCGTGTGCTTTTGAATGTTAAACCTCCTTTACACTGGCTTTCAATTTCCTCCTCAGTCTCCCCTTCTCCAAACTCCCTCTGCTGACATAGATCCTCTTTGTAAGTCTCTCTTGACTCATCCTTTCCATATGCCTAAACTAATGTACAACAACCTGGTCAGCTTTCTCAATCAGACTATGCTCACTATACTGGTTTGTATGAGATCTACCAAGAAACCCCCATAACAAATAAAAAGGCTCAACACATCATTAAGGGAGCATAAATGGCTCATATTACAATATAATACAGCAGCTGGTATACTATATCTTATCAATGCTCAGCTGAGCTTGTTAAAGGTGATCCAATCCACTCTCAAGCTACTCCCAGGCAAAGAAAGCTTATGACTAGTTCTCCATGTTACATCACTGAACTCTGATACTGAGTCAGGATACAAAAATCAGGAAATATCACAAGGAGACGAATGTTGTACAACTGTAAAACTAACAGACCATATTTCTTGTACAGCTCTTCTTCCTCCTGAAAGATCACTTCCCCATGCAACAGGAAGAAAAGTAATTAGGATTGAGAAATCCATAAAAGCCTTTTTAGGCTCTTTTGTCTTTTTTTTTAATCAAAGATCTTCTTTGAAATACTAAATAAAGAACATCTGTCGCAAATATAGTTACGTTCCTTAGAAAAAAATTGAATGACTGGTACATCAGACTGCTGGAATAGTTGATAATACAATTCATGTGTGATGGGGTCCTGGTTATATGTCTTACCTAGAATACCCCCAGATCCTGTTCTACACTGAATGATGGATTCCTGTCAGAAAAAACAAATATGGTGTCCAAAGTAATCTGCCTGGACTCTGAAGTTCCACATTCCACATATCCAATTAAAAAAAATGAATAGGTAACTAACTTGGAGCATCACAGTCAACACATTGTAGATTCCCTGGGACTTGATTTTTTATGGTGGATATAGTCTGAGGATCAATGGGATGTGCCTGTCGAGTTTTACTCTTGTTAGACTCATTACCCTGAAGAGAGCACAGGATCTGCTGTTCAATTACTGTGACCCACTCATCTCTCTCCTCTTGGCTTCCAGCTTCAAAATGCCATTGCTTGTTGTCAAGGGATACCAAACTGAACTCATACCCATCTGAGTCTAGAACAAATAAAATGCTACATTAGAGGACAAAAGATTAATTTTGAAGGCAAAATCAATAATCTACAAAATACATCACCTTCACCTTCCACTTTAATTAAAGTCAGTGGCCTCAATATATTAGCCTGATATACCATTAATGTTTTTCATTTAGCAAAAACTAATAATGGTTTATTTTTCTAATCAAAGATATCTAACCTTGTACATATTATGCAACACAATGCCCAAACAGATCTACAACAGGATTTTTAAACATCATTAACACAAATGTATCATGAAAACACTCCTTCATTCTTTTCTCTACTATGTATTTGTTTTTCCCTCTGTCCTACTACATAATATAGAGACAGTGAAAACATTTACAGGTAAGGGTACTCTACTTCCAAGTATTATATTTTTATCACATTGAGCCTCTTTCTTAAGTTCTCAGGTGTTTGAGTTACTCTTATTTAGCCAAATTCAACATGTTACCATACATTTCATACCAATCCTACTTTCAAAATAAATAATAGTTTTTGTCTTTCCTTCTTACCCTATCTCTTCCAATTTTTCTCAACAATACAACAAATCCCCTTATATGTCCTTAATAGTAGATGAAGGCACCTGCATTTTTTACACAATTAACAGAGCAATCACAAGAACTCAATTTCATAATTCTGCATTAACACTGATGTTTGGAAAACAATCAAAATTTAGTAATTTATTTTGTGTCTCTAAGCAAAAGCAACAAATAGGTTACAGAGTCTGATCTTCATTGTAAATATTTCCAAATGCTTTAAAAGTCAGGAATATTTACATGAATACGTTGGGAAAGATTCACAAAGACTGATGAACATAAAATGTATAAAAAATACACTAAATTACCAAAATTCTCACCTTCACATTCTGCATTTTTATTTCCACTACTCTTCATTCTTCTGTGTCTCTTTTTGACATTTGGAGTCTCAATCTTTGAAGAAATGCTGGCAGAGTCAAGGCCATTTATGCCAGCTGGGTCATGCAGTGTCTCATATGACATGAGAGTTACCTGGGACACAAAATATTGTTACCATAAACAAAGAGAGACAATGCATTATTAATTACATCGTTCTGATTATGTACTGGTGCAATATATTTGTTCGTAAATTTGTTTCCATGATCTTAATTCATATCTATGTTATACAGTGAATAAATGTATTGTTTGCGGGATATATCTGGAAACTTAATGAATATCACTCATGAGCAACTATGCTAAACTTAACTGATATTTGTTTTTGACATACAATATGAATTCAGCTTCCTTTTTATTTTACTTCTTTACACTTCCTCAAAATATTTTTTCTCAAATTATTTTCCTCCATATTTCAAAAAGGCTGACCTTGATGAGGACTTCTATCATGAACATAAATGAAGCCTGTACAATATGAACAAATAGAAAGACAGATAAACAGACATAAAGACAGACTGACAGATAGACAGCCAGACAAATAGATGGGTCAATAGACAGATAATGTACACAGAAAAAACAAAATAAAAAAAGCAATGGGGTGGTCTTATCAAAAGTGGAAGATTACTAAGCGATGAGATAAAAGGAATTAAAGGTGCAACCATTCTGATGGTGAATGTGAAATGAAAGAACAGTGTTAAATACAATGAGTAAGAAGGCTATGAGAAAGAGGAAAATGGCATGGTGAAATAAAGACATAAACACAATGCTACTACTCTGAGGAAACAGTCATAATGACTAATGAACGAATGGGGAGGCATTATTTCTTACCCTACAACAGAATTTACTTAATAAATCATGTCACAGCCACACATAACAACAATCAAATCCACGATCTCACAGAACACATAAAGTTCCCATACCTTGTCTTTATTTGACTGCATAGGCCCACCAAGGGAAGATCTACCAGCAAGGGGTGGCCCTGGGGTGCCACCAGTGGTGATATTGAGGGTGTGCATATCTGAGGCGAGGGGATCACCTCCACCACTCCCAGCTACAACCTTAGATCCCCTTGGCTTCATGCCAGGGACTTTAACTGTGGTGTACTGCAGAGAAATTTCTTTGCCATGTACATCTTCCATGTAATCCTGAAAGGTAAAACAAAGTCCATTACTCTTACAACATGAAGACCATATTTTGTAGATGCAATTTCTTGTTAAAACTAAATAATCCAATGAGTTAATGCTTAAAAAGCAATCAACTTCTTCCTCCAAATACCAGAACACTGATCATCAGTGTATACAATCTTAACTATTTAATCAACTGGTCTGTATCTATTCCCATAACAAGTCCAGAAACTCACATGTAAACTTGGATGATAAGTAAGTCTTCCGTTATCACATAATGTGACATACTTCTTTTTCCAGTCTTTGTTGAGAGCTTTGTTGGATTTTTTATATAAATAACCTTGCTTTATGGGGATGGCACGTCCACTTCCTACTTCTCCATTTTTATTCTTATCCTTCTCATCACTTTTCTTGGAAGGAGTGAAGAGATTAGACTTTCTCCGACTTTTCCGAGATGTAGTTGGAGTGGAGCTTGGAGTGGGGAGATCTTTGTTGTCTCTTGGTGGAGGTATAGTGTCTGTGATAACTGGAGCTGGCGTGGTGGATGGTGGTGGAGGGGGAGCCATGAAGGCTGCTGTGGTGACAGCACCTGGGGCGCTTACACGTTTAAAACCATCATCACGGAAAGAATCTGTTCTTGTCATTGCAGTCAGCTCTGCTCCACTACCGTGACTACTCCTTAGAGTTCCATCCTAGATAGGTGTAAAATGTATTTTAGAATAAATGAAGACAATATCACTATTCAACTCAAGCACAAAACCATAACACAAAAGTGCCATCATGCATTCACTACTGCAAACAGAATTTGTATATGTGCTTTTTCATGCTAAGAAGTGATGCAACAAACATGGGGCAAACATTCTACACTGAATTCTTTAATTTACAAGTTCATAAATGCAACGCTTGATGCTAAACTTCCTAAAATAAATCATTTTACTGCAAAGTGAGCTTTCGTGAAAACTGACCTTAGTGATTGTGTTGGTGTACACATGACTAGGTGAGGAGCCAGAGATAGGTGGAGTGACCTGCTGGCCTGTAAGTTGTGGAGTAAGAGGGGCGGAGATGTTGGAGTAAGGGGCTGGGGTGTAGCCGTTATTGGTAGAGGGGTAACGTAAGAGATGTGTGGGGGTTCCAGGCCGGGAGTTGTTTGGAGTTAAACCCTGCTGGCTGAGGCGCTGTGCCACAATCTTGGAACAGGCTGTTGAAACATTATACATCATAAGATACCACTATCTAAGCTGAGTTGGCAGGGCATTAAACATGTAATGCACTCGTGCTTTCAAACATCTGGTATAATCATTTCAAACACAGGAAAGGTAAAAGTTATAATGTGACTTTTTTTCAAATAAACACACTGATAGGATATGGGAAAATGCAAAAGGAGATATGTACCATCATGGAAAACTCTCTCAACATTAAGCCCATATGTAGCACAGGTATAACTATTTCAAACACAGGAAAGGTAAAAGTTATGATGTGACTTTTTTCAAATAAACACACTGATAGGATATGGGAAAATACAAATGGAGATATGTACCATCATGGAAAACTCTCTCAACATTAAGCCCATATGTAGCACAGGTTTCGTAGTAGGAGCAACGTTTCAGGTCTGAGGCCAGCTTCCGTGCCCGTCCGTCATCTATCACGCGAGGGTTGTTCTCACTAATGGCATCTGGAACATAAAAAGACATGTACAATATGCATGATGGAAATTACTGCAAATATGTTAATCAAATACTCTTTACTTTTGGCCAATACATTTCTTCAAAAGCAGTTAGTTTGTTTTTCTGTTTACCTGCCAATACATTTACTTGAAACACCCGCAATACTTCAAAAAGAACATTATCTTTATCAATGATGCAACTACTGCACTGCCTCTGGGAGGACTTTCTTGTTTGACTGGAGCCTTCTCATTCATAACTCAGTCTTTCTTTGACATAACAAATATACACGAACAAACTGAGAGTATTTTGTGTCTGGAAGTGGTATGCAGAGACACTATGGTCACAAATGATGAATCAATTTATTGACTCAGCTAATAAAACAACAAGCACGTCTAATACACAGGACTCTCATTGAAGATGTGCAAATGATGCAGCGGTGGTTGCAAGTACCTAATCCACCCTTTATGTTGGAAATGAAGTCATGATAATGATATAAATCCATACATGCATGTGCACACACATATGGAATTCCATCCCCTTGCACAAATAAGTATACCAATCCATTATGCATATATTTACAAACACTGGCTAGCATGAGCACTCCCAAATGATACCAGATTCCATGAAGGGGAAAAAAAAAAAACTAATCAAAATGGATGAATATAAGGATACCAGTTTTGCTTAGACTAATTTCCTTTAGCAACTAGCCCACATGCTATGGCCTGGGCAAGACAGTACATGCACTCCCACATATATGAGTGCACAGAATTATACAGTGTGGTATGTAGTTCCTTTCACCTTATGAGGCATAACGAAAGAGGATGATGACAAAGGAACAAAATAGCATGGTAAATTTATAAGATACATGGATGGGAGGTAGTGCTGCCATTGTGATCCTGCCCAATGTTACAATACACAACTGGGCATCTACCCTACCATCTGAAGTGTCTGTCATTCTTGTCGCTCTTAAGCTAGTGGAAATCACGGCCACATATTTTATTTCAATTATCTCTCTTTATCTTGACTGCTTGCCCTTAAAACTCTGATATATGAATGTAACGTGTTGGTCTCTAAAGCCAGAGACAAACATTCAAACATCTTTGCTCAGGGGATCTAAATCAAATTGTTATGGATTCCTTCTCATAAAGGCCACAGTAAGCATGACATGTGCCATCTCTTGATGCCACCACACTCATTCCATAATAAGGAACGGTTCAATACTGTATTTCTGTAACAAGGGCCTGTTACCACACACTATATGCTATTTTTTTAACAAAGGAGTTATCATATTTCAATAACAAGGGCCTCTTATTATACACTATTTCCATAACGATAATCTATTACCCATGCACTATTTCCATTACAAGGACATATTACCCCACACTATTCCCATGCCAAAGGTATGTTACCACATGCTACAAGCATAACAAGGACCCCTTATACTATTTCCTTGACAAAGACACGGTATCCTACTCCATTTCTGTAACAAGGAACTCTCATCATACACCTTTTCTGTAACAAAGGCCTGTTACTACACACTATCTCCATAACAGAGACCTGTTACCAAGCACCAGACTGTTTTTAACCTCTGATAATCCAAACAAATGTGCTGCACACCACATCCCATCACCACAGCAGTAAAAGAGTAACCACAAAAGAGATGATTAAGCCTGTAGTAACAATAATGTACACAACAACTTCAACCTCTCACGTACGACAATGATATCAACGAAACAAGAGAGTGGGCCAAACTATTCCACACGCCCAACCATGACCGAAAAACAGTTTGGTTCAAAGCTATCATCAAACTGCCTTCCTCATCGTCATCTCCCCTCCCTTCACGACCTCCTCGAGCTCGCTAGAGGATCCTCCTCCTCTTCTTCCTCCCTCCCCTTTACTCTCTCTCTCTCTCTCTCTCTCTCTCTCTCTCTCTCTCTCTCTCTCTCTCTCTCTCAGTACACACCCCCATACTTCTATCCATCCATCACTCTACCCCTCCTCCTCTCCCATTCCGTCCAGCCCCTGCACGGCGCAAAGCAATGCCCCATCTTGACTCTCATATGCGCGTCACCCTTTTAATGCAATCATGGCGGGTTGGACGAGGGTGGCTTGAGTCAGCGACAGGTGTGGTGGATCACTGGTACTCTGTGTGTGTGTGTTTTAGGGGGGGTGGAGGTGGTAGGGCAACTGCTGTTCACCTGCCACGCAATACATCTTTATCCACTGGCCACACGATCGTCAACCCTATCATCAGTGGCTCCCTTCGTCATCAACATTGCTGGGCCGAGAGGAGGGAGAGGGGACTAGCGGAGCGTTCAGGCAGCAGAGGGGCTGTAGAGAGAGGGGTTATGAGTGGACGCCAGGGAGGGGAAACCTAAAACTAGCAGGGGCCCCGTAGCTTCCTCCCATGAACAGGATGAGCGACCCTTCCTGACGGGGGGACCTACTCTATCTCCACAGGATAAACAAGTTGCTCTAGGTAAGCACTTTATTCACTACCCCAACACGTTATGGCGTGTGTGTGGGAAAAAAGGCACTTGACAACCTTGCGTGTATAAAGTTTTACAGATAAAGATAAACAGCAGGCAAGTGTCAATGGAGCGGGCTTCGGTCCCCGTGCATTCAGTATATAGATATGAACAGAGGAAAGGATGGGGTCAGTACGAATAAATTTGGAGACGTAGGCCAGAGGGGGGCGCGGGCCCAAGACAAAGAAAGATATACGCCACACGCATCTTCCCACTGACGAAGAATGATGTCTATGCGTCAGGATACGAGATGGGGACCCGTCGGCCACCCTTCAAACCAGTGAGCCAAAAAGCCTGAGAGGTGTACACTAGAGGGAGGAGGGGGCCTCCTCGGGAGCTTAACAACCCCGTCAGTAGCTGGAGAGTGACAGGAAAGTCTCCAGAGATCAATAGAGGGGGAGCATCACAATGAATGATAAGGCAGTTCCCCGGGAGCCATTACGAAGGGTGTGTGTTAGGGTGCGGGTGGGTCTATGGCCAATGTACGAAGTGCCTTACGCCGCCACCACCACCACCACACCCACCCACCCCCTCCTCACATAACCTCTCTCTCTCATCTCGACCCCTTTGCACCACTACCACCACAATCCATCTAATCACTACACCCTCCTTCTCACCACCACTACCACAACACTTCATCTCTACCAACATCACTACCACCACACGTCCTCTCACCAGCAAGTACGACCACAATCTCTCTCACCACTATCACTATACACTCCTTTTCATCACCGAACCACCCTCGCCACAAGTTTCGAAGCTGAGCCTCTATGTGTCCCTTGCCATTCTGCGTCGGGGCCTTCATCTCTGCCCTAGGTTTACATCATAATACAAATACTTTTCATCAGGACTTTACGTATCATACACCAAACGTTAGGGCTGAATGGCTTCTTTATCTTCACCTACGTCAGAGCGTCTCAAGTGATGACAGAAAAGGAGATCTTGTGATCATATTCGCATCATTTACTTTTTTAACTGTCCATAAATCATGAGTGAAGAAGCGAAACCAAACTCGCATTCACGAAACACCTGTATTGCACACTAGACCTGCAACGTGTATTTACAGTGTAGCCTATGTACCCAGGCCGGGTTCAGCAATTATGTAGAGACGATCTTGAGTTCATCCCCAAAGCGCACGCGCGGATTGAACTCACTCAAGTCTCGGGCCCACAGTGGCGAGCCGCCCCCCACCGCCCGCCCCTACCCACACAAAGCACCTCACACACACACAGGAACGCCTTCGTATCTCCCCAGCGTGAGAATGTCTCAGGGTCATACGCACGCCAGTCTCAGAATTTGCAGTACGTCGTCTGGACAAGCACAGCAACGAAAGTTTCACAACACTCCGTAACTTTTCCTATAGTATTTCTCATAAGCATTACTGATACATGAGCCATATTGAATGAATTTAATTACACCGCAGTTTGTGTCAATGATTAGTGATCTTCATCTTCCCCGTTGGTCACTATGAGGCGCTATGAACCACCCTTTACAGCAGACAAGCAAGCAACAAAATCCCACCTCCTCCTCCTCATCCTCACCCCCACACAGATCTCCTTCACAGGAGGAGGAGGAGGAAGCCCAGGCATACACCCCGAAACCTGGCCTAGGGAGTTACCATCACCCAAGCCCAAGCCCCACACACGGCCAACTTGACAGCACAAGTGAACGTCACAACTTGAAAACGTGTACGGGAAAATGTATACGATGAGTGGGTGTTAGAACACCTCAGACTGTGTTCTATACACGATGAGTGCGTTATTATACACTGTATGCCATTACGAGGAGTGTGTTACTACATTGCTATGTCAGTGTAAGTGTGTGTGTGTGTGTGTGTGTGTGTGTGTGTGTGTGTGTGTGTAAGTATGAGTGGTGCAGGGCACACTCCTAACCAGTGTGAGTGGTGCAGGGGGTGTGGAACCCCCCCCCCCAGTGTGACTGCTGCAGTGTACATAGGCAATAAACTCTTGTCATAGAAAAACTATTATTCACATGTAGTGTATACATCTCCATGTATACTTTAATCTGCAACCTTTTTTGACGGAGAGGTAAAATGTTCACAGTCTTAAGGTAAGGGTAATTAGAGAGAGCCATTGCTACACGTCTCAAATGACAGGTTAACGATCCCTTGGTGCTTGATTATTGTTTGTTCAATGTATGAATTTACAACAAAGCAAACGAGGCCCAAACATCACAAGTAAACGAGGGATTAACATCATTGGTAAACGAGACCTTAACATCAAAATTTAACATACGAAGTCATCGAGGGGTTAACTTCAAAATTAAACGAGGCATTGAACGTTAACAATCTGATATACATCCACGTAAATTATCTTTTTTTTTTG
>JAUTXX010527762.1:0-11129 GCA_032273605.1 Panulirus laevicauda | reverse complement strand
TGCAAGAGGTTTTACCGCGGGTGAAAAGTCACTTTGGCGTGGCTGTATCAAAGGGAGTACAATCTCGTCAAAGAACTTCTCACTCCTTATAGTTTGCATTTTCTGCTACTGGAAGTAGCACAGCCTTGGACTGTAAATGACTTTAGAAAGAGGCCTTAGGTAAAATCAAATTTCCTTCACAGAAAACTTTCCAGGGGTAATTATAAAATATATACATTGCTACAATCCGGGTAACATACTTGAATCAACTTATTTGCCACCCAAATGGTTAGTACCCGAACAAGGGACAATAAGGGGAACAGGGGACGCAAAACAAGGATTTAAGGAAATGGACATGAAGGAGAAAAGAAAAACGTTAGTTGTTGAATTCAATAAAAATTCTAATGTAATGGAAATATTTTGGAAAATATATTGCAATCATTATTCTTCATTTTATAATTGATATGTAAATAGTGGAAGGGGATTATGAAGATAATGGAAAATCTGGAGGCAATTCTACGAAATGTCTATAAATAGTTTGTAAAACACGTCTACATATCAAAAGAACCTACGAATACCACCTAACTTGCCCTAAAGCTGATATTTACCTCAATTTGACGTTACCTTTAAAAATATTTGACTGCTACAAGTTTCTTATTAACAGTTGTAGCTGGTCATCGATTGCATTTGACTGAATCAGTTTAAAGTATAATATATCTGCACACAAAGTTCAAATGTTCAAGATAAATGTGGGTTTATTTTATGTCAAAGCAGCCACAACATTTCTGGAAATTAAGAGGTCCTACTGTAAATACACTTCATATATATCAACACAAAGGTGATATTGTTCTGCTTCAGGAAGAATTGGAGATACAAGCGAGACATGGAATGGTATAGCCACGTCAGGCAAGGGATTTTTCCCTCATCTCCGTTTGCCCAACCTATTAAAACTATCTCTTGTCTTATTGAAATTATGAATACATTTCCTATTTGTAAGTCCTTGAAACACTAGCCGGGAGACGTGTATAACCAATGTTCCCTTCCTTCTCACACACGAGCGTCGCGTTCAATTTTCAATACTATATTTCTTGACAGAGGAACAGAGATCTTGGTACTGTTACTAAGTACCCCTGTACAATACTACCAGAATCATCTGGCAAGTGTCACGACCTCAGAGGCCGGGGATGTTATCTCGATCAATTGGGAGCTGGGGTTATGCCTTTCGTTGGGAAAGAAATCCACATCTCTTCTGTGGCAGAGTCGGCGGATCAACCTGACCATTAACGATAAGATCACACAAAAAATAGCGGACGGGCCGACTTCCTACAGACAAAACAGAAGAGATGAAGTCAAGCTGATTATCTTTCTCAAACTGAAATAAGATGACATAAAGTGACGCATTAGCTCTTCACTGTGGCGGTCGTGGGCACGGGGTGTGGCTGTTACTGCTGGGAGTGGTAGTGTAATGGGTGAACTTGTTGCACATCAACACAGCGGTCCTCGAGTGGGGTAGCCATTTCACTGAGGCTAATACTGTGTGGTGTTGGGCTGATGAATCATCGATATGTTCAATATATCCTAAGTGCATGTTATGGCGAGGGTCTGTCTTTCATCTTTACTATCACTTTCGCAGTTCCTTACTGCAGCTGCAACAGTGGATGCTGTACCAACTTGGTAAGTGTTTTTTGCCACGGTGCAACATCCAATATGTATTCTAGTATTCACAGCAAGATAGGATGTATAGGAGAATAGATCATAGGAACTACAAATAGTAATCAACATTAAAAAGGGTTGCAGGCGTAATGACCTCAGTTGAGCCCGTTCATCGCTGAGCGATAAAATGGGGTTTTGTAGTTAAAACTGAAAAACAACCCGATCCCTTTCGTTATAACAATAAATCCTTACGTTAGAACTTTGATAAATGATTAAATTGGAAAAATCAGAACAGTTGATAACTGTCATAAAACACTACATATTCTCAAATATCTTTTGGGTTCCTCTTGGGGAATCGACAGAAAATCTTTATTAATGGTGTACAAGTCCCTAATTAGATCTAAGTTAGACAATGGGTCCCAGGTGTATGCTTCGGCTAGTGATTGTACTCTGAGGAGGTCGGATGTAGTACAGAACAAATGTCTGCGAATGTGCCTTTGAGCCCTGTTGAAGCAAATGTACCTCCTCTCCGGCTGCGTCGAGATACATTAGCTGTGAACTGTGGTATTCTGATGTCCAGGAGGAACAACACTCTGCCTATCGCCTCATTCAACAATACGAACAATTTGCCAAAAGGCGTCATGCCCCTGGCCCACAGATGACACTCAGCGAAAACACTGGTTTCAAAGTGAATGAAGTGGACACGCTGGTCAAGAAAGTCTTGGCTCCCTCAGAGCAAACGAAAGTAAGAGTGAAAACAACTGGCTCCCGGGGAAGAAAGTGAATGCACAGGAGAGTGAGGTACACTAGCGCTTTCAGCATGTCATAATAGAGTAGCGATGCTGTTTCCTGTGGGGCGGGATGGCGCCGAGAAAAAGACAAAAAAATGATAAACATTTTTACTAAAAACAGCCGCACTAAAGGCACACTAAAAATTTAAAGTAGCTACAGTCATTGAGTTAATTTCTTCATTTTCTATCTTCACCTATAAAAAAATAAAGATAAGAAAGTCGTAAATCAGGTTAGAAAAAGGCTAATGCTGACTGGCAGGAAAGAAAGGATTAGAGGAAATGGGTAAAACTAAATTGGAAATTGGCGACATAATGGTACTACCCAGGGACTGGTCTTGGGTTATCTACTCCCTAGTTATGTGGATGACTTGCACAAATGTGTCCCAGGCAATTTCAATAGATTTGACAGTGACAAAAATTATAAGGTCATCAAATTCAACTGAAATTTCTACAGCAATAAAGAGCCATCAATACACTGTTTCATATAAGGTCTGACTAGTGGTAGCTGATCTTCAGTATTACCAAATGTAAGGTGATCAATATTGGAAGAGAAAACTGGAGTCCAGTGTATCATCTTAACCACATATACTGAGAAATCAGTACGCGCAAGAGATCTTGGAATACTGACAAGCTCTGACTTCAAACTGAGACAAAAATGCATGTCCAGGATAAAGTGAACAGAATACAGACCACCGACTTATTCCTATATGTGTTAGAAATAAAAGAGCATATAGTATACTGCAGTTGTATCCCCCTCTGATGAAATCTCACCTTAATTATTCAGTGCAACTCTTAGACACTGAACCACAGGAAGGATTTAAATTTTGGTAATTTATCAATTCAGACATATATTCAAACTAGCTTGAGATACTGATTCTTTTTTTTTTTTTGTGCTAGTGTAGTATTTAGCAAATACTGTAAATTGTAAAGCATGATTTGGAACATTTTCATTGTACAGTATTAAGCCCTTACCTCCCCTATAAGGATATTTACACTTGCTGGTCTACACCCCTAGACATATACTTTGTACTTCTGTTTCAAGGCTGTCCATCAAGCCTTGGTGGTTGCTGCGGTGGCAACACACATTAATTTCTACCCACAATCAGTCATCTTCCAGCCATGCCAATGACAGCACATTCTCATGTGGTGTTTAAGAGTGATTTCATGGACACCAACTCTTCCAGCGCTGTAAGTTGACCAAGATGAAAGAAAAAGTGTTCCTAACAAAAGTGGAGGCAGCACTGCCAGTGCCTCCCTGACCATGATAATACTACAACTGACTATTTTATTTTATGTTGAAGGCTCCAGTTACAGACAAAAGTCCACATCAAGGAAAAAGAAAAGACAAAGGAAAGCATTTATGAAATTTGGAGGAAGTGAAAGACCATTCTTTTGAAATGATCCAGGTCATAGTTAATGGGAAAGACATGAGAAGGAAGAGTTCCAAAGCTTTAATGTGTAGGGAAAGAAGCAGGTATCAAAAAGGCCCATCCTTGAGTTGTCGACGGCCACACAATAATCATGTGATGCAGCTGCTTGCCAATTATTGTATGGTCTAGTTAGTGGTGAGGGAACACAAGCAGCCAGCTCTCGGGAGCAAAAACCAAAGTAATACCTACAGAAGAGGGAAAGTGAACCAACACTGCGGTGTAGGGCAAGGGGGGTCAAGTTTGGAAGTTAGCCTTGGACAGTTTATAGGTTTGATCACTTTTGACTAATCTCTGTCAAGCAAACATACAGAGATAGAACCACTCCAAACGTAAGAGCAGCACTCCATCCATACAAGGACAAATCAATCCCTTGTATAAACAGAGCAAGTGTTCAGAAGAAAAGAAGTCACCATCTAAAGAGGACATCCAGTTTCTTAAAGGCTGACTTAGCTATTCCTATAATGTGGGGTTTTCAAGAAAGAGTGGATGTTACAGTAATACCTAGTACGTTAATTGAGTCAAGAAGTGGAATTACAGAACCATCAAAGGAAAGACAAGAGTTGTGAGGAGTTCTTGATAGAGAGATGGGTAGATATTGCAATTGGAGACATCAAACTTAACAAGCAAAGAAGGTGCTAACTTTACACATATTATCTAACTTTTATGGAATTATTATAAAATAATGAGATTTATTATATACGATAAAAAACTAATTACCAGTAGTCAACTTTTCAGTGTGGGTGAAGTAAATGATAAAACATGCATAGTGAAAACTCTATTGTACCACATTGTGCTGATACATCTACAAAACATTTTTACACATTACAAGACTGAAAGTAATGGATGAAATAGTTTTTCATTATAATTTAAGATATCCTTGAAACTGTGATTAAATACGTCTTTTTTAAACTATCTTAAAAATAGAATTTCTAGACTGGAAAGGAAACCTAAGTGACAAGTTAAGGGTTAAGTAGGGCAAATGATGAAAGTTATTGATGTCAGTGAAAATATGGGGTTAATAAAAAAAAGTATATAGACACTTGTAAAACTTCAATTGAACCAACAATGAAAGCCTCACCTAACTTCTCCTACCAACTAAGATTTACTGAAAAAATATACTGGGTACCACATGCAGAGGCTGCTTGTGGGGAGGAAGGACAGTGGCACAAAAATCTGCTGTCTTTTGTTTGTTTGTCAATAGTTTCTTAATCCTCATTAATGGACAATTATAGTATATTTCAATTTGAATAATGAAAATATGGAAAAAATTCTGCTTCTACAGAGATTACAAAAATTTTATATAAGTTCTGTTAACACTATACAAGTATATCACTTATTCTATTAATCAACTACAAATCTTCCCTAATACTTATAACCCTCACCACTATCAACTTATACAGGTTCTCTGAATAAAACACGGTTCACCAAGTCATGCTCCAAAACTCTTACTGTACAATATTTTCTAAAGACTATAAAAAAAATCACCGTTTCCAAATCTAGTATTAACCAACAGATGATAAAAAATAATATCAGCATTTCCTAAAAACATGGGGAGTAAGAAGCAATATGACTTATCTTTACAAGTGGACAAAATGGCTAAATAAAGGTAGTATCAGTACAATATATTCAGATTATCTAGTAAGGTAACAATTCATACAAATAGTTTTAAATTTGATGTATTTACATATGAAAGGATTAAGAAAGGGCACTGATGATAAATTACCCATTTAAGTACCCACATCAATACTACCTTTAGGTTGCAATTACTTTTGTTTTGCAATGGTAGTGTAATACTTAAGAAGTAAAATAAAAGCTACAGAAAAAGAACTTGAGCATTATGTTTTACTCGACTGCAGGTCTAATCAATGTAAAAATGAGGTAAACATTAATAAATTAACAGAACCTACGAAACCTCAACCTAACAGCTATTAACATTAATGTAGTCCATTGCTGAGAATATGACATATTCAGGCACTCAGTCCATCATCTCTATTTGCTGACATTGTTGGAAGCTGGTGTGATGTTTAGTCATTGGTATCTGGTATAGTTTAATGACAATATTTAAAACTAAGATAAATCTTGGCTGCTTACAAGGCAAAGATTTTCAAACAGTCTACTGATTTCTTCCAAGAATTCCGTCTCCATTATGCTAAATAAATCTATATAGACTCTATTCATATTAGTACGGTTTACCATGCAGGGAATCAAGTTGTGCATAAAGGATTTGTCACTTTCTGCCCTAATGTTAACATGAGGGTGGCCACAGCAAAAGAGTCTCTACTTACCTCTGTCCTTACATGCCTCCCTCACATACACCACTCCACACATTCTTCCATCACTTCTCTCCCTCCAGTACTCTTCCACTCTATTTTCCCATGCCTCAGGTTGTTTTCCTATAGTTTAATTAGAGCGTATGGTTCTTTGTCAAAAAAAAAACTAGTTAGCACTAAGAACAAATCTAAGAGTCAGTTAACCATATTAGCACTAGGAACAAATTTAAGAGTCAGTTAATCATAGCACTAGTAGCAAATCTAAGAGTCAGTTAACTATATAACACAAAGGGGTAATATGTCTGACCCCATGGGAATTCTACATGTAATTGTACAGGTTGCCTTTTCCTCGTGTTAAGTTGGGAGGCACACTTTACCAGTGAGCAAAGGTTTTTATATCACAAGTGTCACAGTTAACCCCCGGTATGACCTTGGCGCGCATACCAAATTCTAATATCAGTACGGCAACAAAAATGGTTACTTTATCAGAATGTTTTCATTTTTCATATTTCCTAATATCTGACTAGACTTATATTCATTTCATTGTTTTCTAATAAATTTTAAGGGCTCAGTTCTTTAAGGATTAACATTATAATTTCTCTGATTTTCATAACCCTCACCCCTACTGACATATTCGATAATGTAGAATAAAATATAATACTCATAATCATGCTCTGAAACTTTTCATCTGTTTTTGAAGCATTATACTTCTAATTTAGAAAAAAGATCACAATATACCCAAAGCTAGTTTCAATGTATTGCTAACCAAGTAACTCGCCGCACTACTTTGAAGTAGAACTGAGAGCAAAAACTATAACATGTCTAAAGTATAGACTGGATGGCTACATGAATAAGACAAAGGTGTGAATCAAAACTACCTTGCAAGGTCAAACAGGCCAAACATCCCTAACCTTCTTATGTTCTTAGTTTCTTCCACATTCATCACTTGCCTCAGCAATTCTCTTATTAAAGTACCCTCCACATTTACCGCATACATTACAATAAATTATCTAAAACACACACACAAAAAATGCTTTTGACTTTCAGGCTTAATCTTTAAAACCTATGAGATTTAAACCTACCACACATAACCATGTAAACAAAAATTTAAAATCCCAACCTTGTACAATTAACACCCATGACTTCCTTCTGATCTAGCAATACTATGAACCAGTGTCTCCTACGAAACACCACAATAGAGAACTAACCTTGAGCAGTGTTTGTGTAAACGTTAATCCACCATTAAAAAAAGAACGAGTTTCTCGTTCACTAACGCCCAATGGAAGCCTAGAGCAACTGTGGCTCGGGATTTAAATATATAAACAAATGCCAACGCCATCTACCTCCAGGCCCCATGTCAGGGTTTTTTCTTTTTTCAGGAGGAAGTCCTCATGTTATTCCTTCATCTAATGATGTCAATTAAAAGGTATTTTCAAATTTGTATTGTCACTATTACATTATACTTTAAAGGTTTTATGAATTTCGAGTCCAAGTATTTATGTTCTATAATATGTTTGATTGGTCATAGTTAACTGTTATATTGTTTTGACATTTTTACTCAAATCCAGTCAATTCTTTACTGCTGATTAATATTTATAGAAAGATCTTTCTGAACAACAACACTAAGGTATATTTTCCCTAGGGTAAGAACTTAGGTATGGCAAAGAGACAGGATAACCAGGATTATCTATTCTACTGTCGCGACGGTGAGCGAGAAGAGGATTTTGAAGCAGGCAACAAAACAGTATAATTCACTTCACCTTCGACAAACGGTTCTTCATCCATGACAAACGGATCTTCATCCTAACAATATCTTTTTTTTTTCACCCTCGACACCACCGGCCCGTGATCTGATCCTTCAAGATTGAGTCAAAGTTAATCCTTACTGCATCCTCATCTTAGTCACCCATTCATCCCTAAACATCATCATTACACCTATGACACCACTGGCCTTTTTACCCCTCAATAAAATTATCCTCGTTATGCCTTTGACACCCCTGGCTTTCAACTTAATCCTCACAGGTCGAGTCAAAACTCACCTTCACTGCACCTTCATTTTCACAACACATCATTTTATATCAGTCCCATAAGAGTCATTTCAAAGACTGTCTTCATTACACTCGAACTACTGGCCTGCATTACAGCTTGTGTCATCAACCATTGTCTGAGAGACGAATCTATTCAATTACGTCATTTTAAGGCAATGACATTCTGAATGCACTTTCACATTGTAACACAGCTGAACCTGTTACACGACCTCCGTCAGCTTCTGCACTAATAGTTTCTCTCATGTCAGTTTTTGTGATGACCAGTTGTGATTTGTGTGCAAAGATGATTAACATTAACAATCTTTTAGGAGGTTATAAATTTCTAACTTCTTTCGTAAGGGTTATGAATAAGAGCTTGAATAAGAGCTGGGTTAAAGAAACACGGATAACCACGGTTACTGATACACGTAAAAGAAAGTACAGCTCAGGGGTGCACTTTTGAAGGAGTTCAGTCTGAGGTGAATTATCGGTAGGGCCAGTGAGAGGGGAAGATAGTCACACGTTCCGAGTTCGTCGAGGGTGGTGAAAATTACTATATCGTGTATGTCATTCTAATGGAATTTCCTCACTAGCTGCCTTAAAAAGTTCCTTAGACATTCATGTCTCCAGAGCAATCTTGCGGGAACAGTAGATTGGGAGAGAAAGTAGCAGGACTATTAAGCTAATACTGATGATTACAAGTCTCGTACAGAGGATATGTTTAGAGAATCATACTTTTGTCAAAATAATCGAGTAATTGCTACCTCTAAGGTTCTGTTTGTTAGGTTCGGGACAGGTCTAAGTGATGATACAAATGAATATTGTTCATCAAAGTCTGCCTTTGATTCAGGACGCCAAACAGGTACATGGGAAAGTTTTAATGATTTGTAGGGAGAGGAGGGAACACCCACAAGCCACAGTGATCCCCCCCAAGCCTGGGGTAACTCAACAGTCCCTCGATGCATACCCTGAGTGGAATAAGGCCATGCACCCACACACTCTGCCAACATCGTCCATTCCAGTGAGTTCTTGGGATTGTCCAGGAAAAAATAAAACACAAAGTCCTTCGGTTTAGCAGTCTTGAGTGATGGAAGGAAATCTGCGGCACATGGGTTCCTGGTGATGGTTGAAGCTTTGGAGAGGCGAAGCCACACCTGAATCTCATATTCCTTGCTGGTGAGGGCAGTGGCAGGGGGCAGGGGGACGGGTGACCCATCGTGTAGTGGTCTCTCAAGGAAGTAAAAATGGTGAATATCTGGCAGGGTGTTGACACCTACACCATAGTGGCGTGAGCGGCTTAAGACTGGATATATACATTCACGCTCTCGGCCTATAGTATTATAAAGGAAGGTATCGTACAGAAGTGACACTGAGGAAGTATCAGGCCACACTGCAACAGCTGCTCTAGCCTCTGCAGTCAGCACCAGAAATCCCCAGCCAGGCTGTCTTGACCCTCTCACCATCAGCCGAGGGTCTGGGTAGACATTAATATGAGCAGCTCCGATACCAGACACACACCAGAGTGAGGCGTCTACCTCAAGAGCTGGAGCATAGTGCAGCAGCAGCTCCAGCCAGTCAGGTGAAACTTCCACATCTTCATCAAGGAAGGCAAGGTATCGTGCGTTAGGGAAAGCCTCTAACCCGGCAGCCCAGGCTTCGCGATAAAACTGGAAGAGGCGATGGTTGATAGATGGCGCATCTGATGTAATATTTATCACTTTATAATGAAGATGAAAGAGCTTTACCAGATATATTATGTCAGGGTCGGGTACACCAGTGCTAGGGTTAGTATTGATCGCCACCAAAACCTTGTCGGTTGATAATTTCCGGTTGTCTAACAAACGTAGAAGTGTGTGGGCCAAATACTGAAGCCGCCCCCCAGTGCACACCACCACTCCCACCTTCTCTTCATCGTGCATATTCCTGTTTTTCTCTGACACTGATCGTTCAGAAGATATCACCGCAGGACTAACAGGATCGCACAGCGGTCCCATCGCTGCCTTACTGTTGCAGAGAAATAAACGTTCAGAGTCAACATGAGTCTTGAATAACTGAGGGGTGGTGCTGGCTGTTGGCACAAGAGCGTGAGCATGTAAAGATGTCTGTGAGTTATAAAGAGGAATTGCGTTTGGCATAATGGTTTCCAAGAATGTTCGCCCTCCTGCGACAAACACCCACACCCAAAGCGCTCTGGGAGGAGCGTAGGGGGCAAGAAGGGAACCCAGGCGAATAAGAGTTGGGAGCGCAGCCCCTAGACCATAGGTGCCAGCCCGCAGCACCGTCATCACGACCACACGACCTGCTCGTACTCTCGCAAGCCACCAGGTGAGGTCATGTGCATATGTGAAGGCATTCCACGTATTGAATGTCTTCTTCAAGAGGATAGCACCAGTAATCTCGTGAATTATGGTTATCACGACGCCATCATCTGCACCCAGCATCCACCAATCCTTCTTGATATTTCCAGTGGGAGTATGAGACGCGGGGTGAGTTACGCTGTGGCTCCATTCCTGGCGACACCCCGAGATCAGGCAAGATAGGGCGAGAGCTGCACCTCTTGCTGACGATTCAGCGCCAACAGAGAAGAACCTGTGTATGTAAAGAGACAGAATGAATATATTCCTATGTATATCAACAAGTCATTTCTTATGTCTGATTCATGTAGCAACACATAATGTACAAGCCTGGTCATCCAACCTCTTAAAAACAAATTTAACAAAGCTGTAAACTATACACACAAACACACACACACACACCCACACAAAACGAGTCGGAAACAATCACCGGCTGCTTAGCAACTGCCAACATTCATCACATACACGATGCCACAAAGGTTTCTCAGTGTATATGTATATGTATGTATATATGTACATATTGAAACGTATGCCTTTGTACGTGTACATGAGTGGATGGGTCTTTCTTCGTCTGTTTCCTAGCGCTACCTGGCTAACGCAGGAAACGGTGATCAAGTATAATGAA
>JAUTXX010527751.1:0-10236 GCA_032273605.1 Panulirus laevicauda | reverse complement strand
AGAGAGAGGGCGAGAGGGAGCAGTGTATATGGTAGGGTGACGTTGAGGTTAGGCTGCAGCCAATGTGCCGGTGACGCGTCCTCAGGTAATAGCCCACTGTTAACATCAATGGTGGATCATTTACTTGACGTGGGTAGTGTCGAGGTTGACGTTGTGGAGGTGACCCGCTCTCGCATGCCAGTCATTGTGATATACCACCAATGGTGCTGTTCCTGGTTCTCCCACCATTGTAGCCAGGTCAATCCCAAGCTTTCCCGCTGGCTCTCAGAGACCGTACTAAAATTGCACCACCGCCCGGAAGCCCACATATCCGCCGTTGCTTCACACATCTACAAGACTGTGAATCAACCCGAGTCAATTTTTTTTTTTAATCATCCCATTATACAAGGCGGAATTAAGTTCTCGAGATAGCCGGTCACGGACACCCAACCACCAGTGACGACGGCCTGAGACGGGAACACGTGAGACCAGCCACTTACCTGTACTTGAGTTCGCTTGAAGACACCTCCATCATCACGCCTGGGACGTGGCTGGATGTCCTCACACCGCTGGGATCACTGGTCACGTCTGTCATCAGTAACAGCAGCAGCAGTACAAATAACCACTGCCACGACTCGTATGATGCCTCCATCACCACCGCCGACCACTGTTTCCTATCCTTTCCTTCAAGTCTACCTTCCAACCGTCTCTTTGTCTTTCCTCACTCTACGTCCTGATTACCATCACCATTATTCCAATGGAGAAATCTCCATCACAGCCATTTTACTGTTACAATTACCTACATTACCACTGTTCCCGTTACTTTTATAACATTACCACAACGGCTCTCGTTATTAGTCACTGCAGTCCCGAGCACTCTTACCAACACTTGGCATCAACATTATTGTAAATGAGTGTTCTGTGTGCTTCATTTACCCATCTCATTGCCACTACGCCACCAGCAACACAATACCCAAACTGAATTATCATCAGACGAATCCATCTCTTCCAAACTAATGACACTGAGAAAAGTAAGAGTTACTTGGTGCAGTATTTCCTATATTTTTCATGCAACTTGTAATTCGTCATGTTGATACGAGGTACCGCTTAACACCAATGATCACTACCAAACTATCATAGTTTCTTTATTGACTCTATTGATGTCAACTACAAATGAAAGTCAAGATAATCCCCATAAGCACACACACACCATTGCCTGCTAAGCTCACGCCTTTGCCCGTTGTCATTATTCACCAGAAATATATACAAAGTAACTATATAATGTCATTATAAGTAGGGGAAATGTATCTGTAGAAGGCACTAAGACCCTGCAGCGAGACTCAAAAAAATTTTCAATGGGTCTTCAACATAATGTGCTGTTTAATTAAGAGCGCATACTGGCGACTGTTGCCAAGAGGAAGTGCCAAAACCATTAGGTAAAGCAAATTATGATAACACGGAAAGGATGAAGCTGTTATCTGCCAACTTACCTTCAGCAAGCACGACTAAGCTGTGGGTAGGTGACCAGCCTCCACCGTCAACATACGGTTAAGTAAAAGAAACCGTTCAGACGCTTGGGGCTTCAGTCTTGTTCACCTCTTAACACTCAAGTATGAGAGACATTATTGGAACGCTTGTTGGTCGTAATTAGCCTGAATGATCGGAGGAGCAACTGGACCGTATCGTCCCAAGCGAGTCTTCGAAATCCACGTAAGGTAAGTCAGCCAGCCTTTCTGCTGCGACCTTATCCGCCTCCTACCTGGCAGGTGAGTTACATGTTTAAGAACATGGCATTTTATGTACCCATGTGGATTACTCCCTATTCGGGTGACCTCTTTTTGTAACTTTATTTGTACTTTTTTTTCCTCTTCTCCGTTTGAAAACGAGTTGACCTTACAGAAGCGTCATGGGTTGAGCACAGCTAGATTGGATCAGTGTTGGCCTCAGTTTGTTCCATTCACATGAAAAAATGAAGCGTCTGACACAACTTTTCTTGTTTGCGAGTGAGTGGTTGCACACCTGTGGTTGGCAGAATCTCCACTTATCATGAAGTAGACAAATCCTTTCTCAGCATTTATTTTTTTTTTCCACTGACGTGGATCTAATGTGATAGCACCTCTCACTTGTTCTACCTGTTTTACCTGAGCGATAGGTCTTTCTGTCTTGTTACTCACGTTTCAGATTTTTGATTTTACCACTTTTTTCATTTTAGTTTCATTTTCAGTTTTTGGGATAGGATTATTTTCATTTTCTGATGGGATTCCTGGGAGCAATTTTGTATGTGGTCTCTAGTGCCCTATTCCGATGGCGTTAAACGCCTAAGCCACTTGCAAGGTCAGTATCCTCTGGATTTCCACCTGTGTTTATATACTCGTTTTCTGTGGTTCATTAAGGTTCATTAAGTGATAGAGGGAATTTTAAAGAACTATCCTTTCCTTGCCCATCACTTTAAAAGCAGTTGGCACCATATTCTTCTTTCCATGAGCTTGTGTTAATGTGCAGTAGCACATGAAATGTACACAGAGGGAATAGCAAGCAAATTAGGATGTTGGCATCAGTTTTCTAAAGAGCATTGCGAAGATTGGTAGTTATCTGCACGAAATCCTCTGCTCCGGTTTAGAAAAGCTCTCTCAAGAGAAATGATCCCCTACTGTTCTTCGTGTTTTATCTGACATCGATAGCACCACACAGTACAGCAACGTTTCATCCTTTGCAGATGACACAGGAATTAGGGTTGCGACCTCGTTGACTGGGAACACTGAAGACCTGCAATCATTTACCGATCATATCTTTCGCAGGCTCACCGAAAATAACAACGCTATATATTGTGGAGGAAGTTTTGATCTCATTTGCGAAAGGAACGTAAGTATCCTTACAATTATATGTACGTCGGAAGGAATGATCTCGACTCGAAAGAGATGCGTCAAAGATCTAGGCGTGATGATGTCTGATGACCTTACCTTTGAAGAACACAACATAAGAACTCTCTCGTCAACAGTGATGGCTGGTTGGATATTGAGAAGTTACAAAACAAGGAAAGGAAACTGGCGATGTTGACTACAAATGGCCTTTTTTTCGCAGCTGAAATGCTACTTTAATAATGTTGAGCCAGAGAATCTTTGTACTAGAAAATATCAAAGGCCCACCCTTTATTCCTTGCTTCGATTAAAGTATCGTAATGACCGAGACAAGCTAAAAGCTGCACTCTGTAGAACTTAAACACGAAAGATACATCAAAGTATACACATTTGAATTGATATAAGGCTCTGTCAGCCTGTCTACAGAATTGATATAAGACTCTGTCCTTAATCTGCATACAGTGGTTATCCCTTACTGGAGTACCAGTTGTGGAAAACTTGCATATAATAAATCCTGTGAAGATGTTGTGGGAAGAATTCGAGAAAATAGTTTCAGGATCAGAAGCCACAGCCAATAAGCCGGTTGGTTTCCCCCTAGAGCAATAAGTAACCACAGCCAACAAACCGGCTGGCCTTCTCCCAGGGAAGCAGTAGCTCCAGCTAGTAAACCGGCGGGACTTCTCTTAGGGCAGCAGTACCCGCAGACACCAAAATGCCGACCTTATTCTAGGGCGGCCGCAGCTCATAAACTGCCCAACTTCTCGTAGGGTAGCAGTAGCCGTAGTTTATACATTGCACGCGTTTTCTTAGGGCTGCTGTATCCGCAGCCATTGAAACGTCCGGCTTTTTCCTGAGGCAGCGGTAGCCGCAGCCGGAAAACTGCAGATCTCCTAGGGCAGCAGTTGCCGCAGCCAGTAAATCGACCGGCCTTTTCCTCGCGTAGCTGTAGCCGCAGCCAGTAAACCGGCCGGCCTTCAGAAACAGCAGCAGCAGCGGTGGGGCCGCCACAGGTGGGCAGGCGGTGGCCAGGTGATGGAACAGGTGATAGGAGCAAGGCTCAGCTGAGGAAGATGGACAAGTGAATGTTCCACGACATGTTGACAATGGGTCCGCACCTAGACAATGTAACAAAAGGAGAACTTGTTATGTAGGAAGGGAACCTTTGGAACCACTTTTAAACTTTCAGAGATAGGTTTGTATTTTTAGATAAAATATACGTTGTTAATGTTGTAAACCTTCGAAATTTTATGATGCAAGTATTTCAATGCTTTAGTCGTATGCTATTTAATTCAGATGTTTCGGGAAATGTGTAGAAATGTGCTAAAGGTTACACTGTGCATTCAGTAAGTAATACACTTGTAGAGTGATCAGTGCAGTGGTTAGTGGTGTCCAGGAGAGCGATGACAGTGTGATGGGGCGAGATAGTTGGTGTTGCAATTTGCAGTGTTGTGATAACAGATATTTGCATGGAAGGTGTCGCAACTTGGTGAGGTTGACAGGTATGTGCTTAGTGTGTAAACAAGAGTCGGAGTGTCTTCGTTAGTCTTTTATCTTGTGTTGAAATGGAACTCATGGCTGGAGTTTGAGGGTGTGTTTGAGTACAGCATATGCATTTATACATATTTGTATATTCTGCGAAAGATTTGTACTCTCTCCTCGTCTCCCTCGCCTTTTCTTTTTTTTTTCATCTTTCTGTGTGTGCAGTAGTTCCAACTGGGGTTAATTAGTGTAGGATTGTAAAAGTGAGTCAAATGAGATACTTTTCCCTCAGTTTCTTGTGACTGATACTTCCGAGGGGTCTTCGAATTTTAGAGGTTGCTTTTGATTTACATCAGAGACCTTAAAATACCTAACTGTGAAGATAATTGTCACCCGTAATCCTTATTATCTTGATAGGTTTAGTTAATGCACCTTTCCTTAATTTTGAACTCATTGTTTCAGATCGTTTCCGATTCGTCTTGTTTCTCTTCTTGAATGGTGTATGTGATTAACATGATACCAATATATTCTAAAGGATATAATGCAAGTAAAGATAAAATAGTGAAGAAAGGATTGATATACCAGTGTAACTAGACGGATCCAAAAAATTAGGTTGAGTCATCGAGAGTGTCGTTGCTGAAGGAAAATCTTAGGCTGTTAATTCTAATGGAGACTCTCGGTCATGTTACCCGCACAAAAAGAAAAACACAGTTCCAGGACTCCACTGTCTCAGCTCGCTGACTTTCGACACCAGTAAAAAAAAAAAAAAGAAAAAAAATATGATGTGCTGACTTAAAACTTCCGATCAAATGAAATGTTTAAGAGAATATTTCAGACGGGGTTCACGAAGCTTAACCCACGGAGCACGACATCGGGTACGGCCTCTGGGTATGAAGGCGTGACGTTTTGAGCTGAACCTTTAGGGTTCAGGTGAAAGGCCTGGCCATAATGCGCAAGAGGCGTACCCTCGTGTTCAAGGGTAACGAGCGAGCGCCTGATCAGTTGAGGGGAAATGGTTACCCAACGTAAATATTTATCACTTACGAGGACTCACTATCGGAGTTGTCTCTTATATATTGTTGAGCTTGACCAGTGGTGGTTTTGCTCTTCCTCATGAACTAATCTAATCAAGTTCATTCCTGTGAAGAACCGGAGCTGTATATTAATCCTTGGGACATAGTGTGGGTAAAAAAAATTACACGCTAGGGTATGTCCTGCATTAGGTATACCCAGGTCAAGTGAGAGACGCGTCGGGTATACGATGTTGTGATGTAATGTCGGAGTTAAATGGCCAGCGACTTGGAGTCTCATCTCACCAGGTATCAGTTTGTTCTTCGTATCACTGGCCACCTGTATTTGTATTATTGGCCACAAATACTTATTTGCATTATTGGCCGCTTGTATTTGTATTATGAGTCACATGTACTATTTGCTTCATGTACATGTGTTGTCAGCCACAAGTATTATGAGTCACATGTACTTGCATTACTGGCCACTTATATTATTGGTCATATATACTTGCATTATTTTTTACTTGTATCATTGGTCACATGTGCTTGTACCATAAGTCACATGTATTATTGGCCATATATACTTATTGCCCACTTTCATGGGTATTATTTGGCCTTTTTTTCCTTTCGGTTGTTAGGTTGTGACAGCTTCTGTCCGGCGACGTGTTGTTGCAGTTGACCTTTACGTGTTCTACAGGTAATGCACTAGTCACAGGTCTCGTGAGGTGTTTGCATGTGTCCAAAGACTTGGACACCGCGCACGCTTGTGGCTGCTGCTTCCCATAATTTCTGTGTAGAGACCGGCAACGCGAGCTTTGACCGTTATGATACCTCCTCCTCCTCTCCTCCGACAGCGAGGCTGTGGAATTCTATATATCATGAGACTTACGCAGTCGTACCGAAGTGGATGGTATACAAAAAGGGTTTAACCGTTGTGTGCATAAGGTTAAATTTGTTATACCGTTAGGTTATGTTTTTGGCTCATAAAGCGTTCGTAACGCTAAGTACGTAAAGATTTAAACTTGCACTCAGCGTTGTACTCTGGGAGTTGAGCGGTTCTTAACCATAAGTTTTTGTTTGTTTTACGTTGACTTGACGATCTCAGGAGTTTATTACTCGAAATTTTGATGAATACCTCGGTTATCCCAGCAGTCCAGCACCACAGGGGAAGACTTAGCTGTGGAAGGGACTGTGAATCACCAGGAGGCCCCTAAGTGGTGATGGGACATGGTTGGCTGGCACCCTTGCTGGTGATGGTGAGTCTGACCCAGAGAAAATTTACCATCGCCAGCTATAAATGCTTCCTTCACACACTAAGGACTTCCGTTGATACCATCGACTACTTACATTGTGGCGGCTTAGTCATCCTGCAGGACTGAAAGACTAGTTGGAATACATGCCACTTAAAGAACAGTTGTCGATATAGAGTTGCTGCCGAGGAGGAGCACACTGCATTTAGTCCTGTGGTCAGCTGGTGGTTTGTGGGTGGGGGAGCCCGGGTGACCACGCTCCTCTAAGCGCCGCCTCCGCCACCACTGTTGCCTTTAGCCTTCATGGTGGGGAAGGAAGGATTAATGTTGACATTTGTAGTTACGATTCGTCCATCGTAACGTGTACTGGCATACTGCTCTGCAATTAAACCTGCGATGGATTGTTGTTATCAGTCATTCATTTGTCTCGTTTGTTACCTTGCGGTTTACGGGTAATGTCTGTGTGGAGGATTATTTCAGGAAACGTCAAGTTCCTCGTTGTTTGACGTTATAACCGGGAGTTGTGTACAGGATTTCCTACAGGCTTACCATCTGTTCATTTCTCGGCGAAAAAGTGATGTTTGCTTTCAATATTCAACATTAGGTATGTATATTTTTAATGATATATAACGTGTCATAGAAATCTTTATAGCTTACATTAAAAAAAGAATTGGTTAAGGAGATTGACCTAGACGTAAGACATCCAGCCCAAACCACCAAGTGAAGTGTATGAAAATAACTTCACGTAATTGTGGGAGTGATGACTTAGGGTGGAAAGAAAAAATAAACCTTTCTGTAGTGGAAGGTTGACGAGTCCCAGACGCTTGACTGTTACGTGGCCAAGAGATGGATGGTGGCTCCAGATGGTGGTGCATCACTTACAATCTTTTAACGTCCATATACATTCCTTAAGCTTCATGTACTTCAGTAACTGAGTAACGTATTTTTGAACTTGAAGGGATTACTTCGACACGTGATTCCCCAAAGTTTCGGTAGCTTTGATTCGATTACCTTAACATTTTATTACTTTATTCGTGATGACTTTAACCTGCGATAATAAGGTTTTTGAACTTAAAGGGATTACTTCGACACATGATTCCCCAAAGTTTCGGTAGCTTTGATTCGATTACCTTAACATTTAGTACTTTATTCGTGATGACTTTAACCTGCGATAATAAGATTTATCCATGGTACTTGATTATCTTCATATTACATTACGGTTCATAACCTCTTTGGTGCCCTATAGATTTAAGAGGCTGTTGATATCTGCCATCTGCGATGCGGGTAACCAGAAGATCTATACGGAGTGAACATTGCCAGATGTCTACGATTGTGCCCGGTTGATGATGAGGGTAATTAGCTGATTTCGTGACCTGTGGATTGGTTAGTTAAGGTAGGTGTACTTTCGTGCCGCCCCCAAGCTCTACCCTTTTCATTCATAGTTTTACTTCATATTCATTGAACTACGACATTCGTGACTGTTCTTGAGCGGGTGATTTGAGACGATTCCCACTGACTATTTTTTTTTCTGCTAGTTAATGGGAATGATTTTTCGCTTGTATCCTTGCCTTAAACATTTCCGGCTTGATATGACCCGTCATGCACTCGGTTCAGCGTTCATTCACGACCCCTCCTCGACCCCGTGTACCGCCATTGTTATGAGGTGATGGATCAACCTCTCAGCTCTCAGATCTCCGCTGCGTTTAAGACTTTTACCTGGGTTTGACAGCCCATCACGGTCACCGTGTGTGTGTGTGTGTGACATTCAAGACTTTGGTAACACGAATGCCGCGCCACCCTGGACCGCTATCTGTGGGAGTTGAGGAGGTCAGCAGTCGATATGGTTGACGGATTGTGAAAAAAAAAATGAAAAAAAGGTAAGGAAAGTGAACAGGTAACAGCTAGTCTTAAGTTTAGCTATGATAATCGTATAGGCTTTTGTATCCCCCGCAGCTTCTGTCTCAGACAAAGTAACTGTTTTGTTCAGCCAGGCTGTAGGTGACCACGGCCCGTAGGCTTACGTATACTTTTCCGTCCAGGAATTTCCAGATGTGATCTATGTGCATTGGAGAGGCACAGCCTCACTGGCTTCAGTCTTCAGTCTCCCCTGTAGTTTAGAGTTTAAAAGTGACAGTGCCGGCTGTGGGAGGAGAGTTTGCAATCGTTATAACTAATGTTTGCGACGTTGGGGCCAGTTTGGTCGGGAAAGATAAACAGCTGGTCTGGTCTGAGATATGTCACCAGCTGCCACCAGTCGGGGGAGGTAAATAGCGGGTCTAATGTAGGAAATGTCACATGTTACCTGTGTGGGGAAGGTGAACGCTAGACAGAAGAATAATCGTGTTTGAGAAGGTGAACAGATGATCAGAGACAAGGTGTAAAGTCTGGGCTGCTACCCTGGACTTGCCTGAAGCTTGTGTTTAAGAAGAAAGATGAGTCAGACATTACAGGAAGGGGAACCTCTGGATGATAGGTGACAGGTTACTTTGATTAAGAATGTAGCTGGCCTAGGCATAGTACACAGCTGGCCTATAGGATACGAGGTTGTTCGTTATGGGACATAGTGTAAAGTTAGCCAGGGAAGATGAATTGCTGTCCTTGGGGAAATGATCTAGTTTCTAATGTAATTGTTATTAATGGGAATGTACTTTCCCGTCGGGAGAAAGTGAACATTGGTCAAGAGAAGTGACCAGCTGATGTGTGGAAAGTTAACATTGGTTGAGGTTAGGTGAACATTGGAGAAAGTAAGCATTAAGGGAAGGTGAACATCTGGTCAAGAGGAAATGAACAGTTGTTTGGGTGAGAAGGTGAACAAGTGGATAAGACAAAATGAACAGTGGTCTAGATGAACAGCAGGTTTGGGAAAGAACAGTGGTCGAGAGAACATGAACAACTGGTCAGGTAAAGTGAACATTGGTCGAGGGTAGATGAACAGCTGTAAGGAAGATGACCAGCTGATTTGAAAAGAAAAAGTTAGCTCGAGTCGATCAAAAATGAACAGCTGGTCGGAAGAGAGTAAACATCGGTCGAGGAAAGATGAACAGCTGGTCAGGAGAAAGTCAACATTGGTTGGAGGAAGATGAGCAGGGGACAGAGTGAGGATAAGAAACCTCATTGTGTTGCAGCTGTTTCACTATAACTCATTAGATTATGATACCATCATCATCATCATGGCTCCCCGGCCCCATCATTATCCATGTCGTACTTGCTCCCTGTCCCCAACATCATCATCATCATCATCGTCATCATCGTCCGTCCTGGTTCCTTGTTTCTGTCATTAGCATCGACCTCTTGGCTCCCTGTCCCCATCATCATCATCATTATCATCATCGTCCTCTTGGCTCTCCGTCCCCCCATCGTCATCGTTCTGTTGGCTTCCCGTCACCATCGTCATCATCCTGGCTCCCCGTTGTCGTCATCACTCACGAACAGTGATGATGCAAGACGATCTTTATCATCAGTAATAGTACTTCAGTGCAGTGGCTTCATGTTATTGAGAGAGAGAGACACCAGCAGTGTGATGTAAGGCATACGTCCCTGCTGGAGTGGAACCCAGCCTGTAGTCTCCTGCTGAACCTGGGTCGACCCTTGTTAAATTCCGTTACGCTCTCCCTGGTATTTAGCTCGGGGGGGAGGGGGGGGGGGGTAGTTTACCCCTGC
>JAUTXX010527750.1:3857-20684 GCA_032273605.1 Panulirus laevicauda | reverse complement strand
CTCTCTCTCTCTCTCTCTCTCTCTCTCTCTCTCTCTCTCTCTCTCTCTCTCTCTCTCTCTCTCTCTCTCAGCCCTGTTCCTTCCTAGAATTCCCTCCCCCCTAGCGGTCCCCTGCCCCAATTTGAGGTTGTAAACCTTGGATATATATATATATATATATATATACAGTCACACGTCTCGCCCTGCTGGATAGAAGCAGAAGGTTGTGATGTACAACAGTGAGGGTCGGGGTTGTACACGAGTTTCTCAGGGCTTAACACCTTCAGCACCGTGGCTTACCTGCGGTGGTGCTGGTTGTAGAGGCACCATGTGGTCAGTGATCTGTGCAGTGTTCATTCCTACAGCTAGGCAGATCTTCAGTCACACAGCTTTGCAAATGTCCGGCTGTATGATGATTCAGATGTTCACCCATATAATTCTGCAGATGTTCATCCACGTAGCTATGCAGGTGTTCAGCCGTTTAGTTATGCACGTGTTGTATGACGCGGTTTATGTTCGTGTGATTAGGTTAGGCCACGTGGTACTGCTGAAGGGAAGCCACGTGAGTGTATTGCAGGGAAACCATGTGAGGTTGTGTTCACATGGTTGTGGTGAGGGCGACGTGGTTGTATTCGTACTCACGTGGTTGTGGTGAGGGCGACGTGCTGTTGTATTCGTACTCACCTGGTTGTGGGTGAACATTGATGAGTCAGGGGAGGGGGGGGGGCGTGGTGAAGCATTAATTGATGATGTGTTTGAAAAGCGCGGGGGTAACCCACGTGTGGGGGATGGGAAGGAGTGTGTCTGGGAGCATCGTACGTTGCGTGATGTGAACGACCGGCTTATAAACACTGTTATTACTCGTATTGTCGGGGATTAAAGACATATGCAATTGTTGTAACACATTATGGGGTTTTACGTGATTATGGTCTACTTATGCAAATATAGATGTTGGTTGAGACACTGTGAGGCACGTAGTGAGCGTAGACAGGATAGGGAGTCATACATCTGATGATAGCGAGGTCGGTTGGATTATTGGTGGCCCGGGAGGAGGAGAGAACGAACGGATGCCGGTTATATTTTAAAGCAAACGAGTTTGTTCTTTATTGTCATTTAGATTATGATTATATAAATAGATGAGACGGAGGAGGATTACAAGGAATAAAGATCGCTTAGATATCTAGAATGCATTTTTTTTGTTTTTTTAGAATTCAATGTATGGCTGAGGACGCTTGGTCCTTTGGATGCTGGCAAGAAGTAAACAGCCCGTGAGCTTTTTGTGGAAAATATGTGATGGGATACGTCGATTTTTTTTTATATTCCGAGTGAACAAGGGTAAAAGTTATACTTTTCACAGTCCAGGTGACACTTTGCCATTGTTCGTGACACAATGATGGTCTTTTTAGGTGTGAATGTATGGGAGTGATCTGGCTACCACCTCCTGCCGCTCTTACTCATTCCACGTCCCACCAGTACGGGCAGAGTGATCGGGCACAAAACCTTGGTACACTAGAATAGAATAGTACAGCACTGTAGTGGAGAGAATCCCAGCAGTCTGCCCTTATGGAAATGATCCCATACTCAAGAAGGAACAGAGGGTTGACTTGTGGAGTTCACTTCAGATGGGTTTATGAAATCATAATATTCTGTTCTTTTTATTGACTGTATGATTACCTCGTGTCAGTTCCATAACTTGCGGAATGTGTTGTATGATTACCTCGTGTCAGTTCCATACCCTGGGGAATGTGTTGTATGATTACCTCCTGTCAGTTCCATACCCTGGGGAATGTGTTGTATGATTACCTCCTGTCAGTTCCATACCCTGGGGAATGTGTAACGTCCCTCGGGGGTTCATCCCCTTACAGGGTCTGTCACCTTGGCCGCCATCATCACGCCCATGGACCGGATGCTTACTAAAAATAACCACTGATTCACGCAATCGCTGTATTACCATTGTGAACTCTTCTTTCAGATGAAAGTTCTGTAGTTTCACTTTGTCTTGAACTCTTAACCGTAATATACTTTGACCTAGAGTATATTTATGATTTTTAAGTAAGTGAGGTACAGTATAGTCCTTTTATATTTCTGCCACTTTCGAGTGAGCACGGGGGTACCACATAGGCTATGATTGCCCTGTGGCCTGACTCCGAAGCATTAGGTCAAGGGTCATACCATGATGCCCTTCAGTACTACAAGGGGATGGGATTAAGAAATGCGCTCATCCCGCCATCCTTATGTTGACAGTCCCTTTTGTAGCGGTTCTTGTGGAGACGATTCTGCCTCGTATCTTTAATGTATCTTGTTGAAAGTGATCCATATTTTCTTTTGAAAATGTACTATTTGGATGGCTGGGTCATGAAGGACTTAAGAAGTCATTGTACTTTCTTGAAATTAGGATAAGGTTTTGCCTAAACTTTGGCGTTGTGGCTGAGTACTAAGATCACTTGACTATAGAACGTGAGATCATGGGTTCAGGAGATTGATTTTATTAGAGATGATTTTGACAAGTACAACTGTGATAGTAAACAGGTAGAAAATAATATGGAAGGTTTTTACATATATATGCAGGCATAATCGTTTGAACTGATATGATGTTCAGTCGTCAAATGCTCTGGGAGAGCAGGCGGTATATTTGGCATGTAGTTATTGGTAGGAGAGAGTCAGTTATTGGTCCGTGAGTTGGTGGTGAGAGTTGCTTGTTGAGTGTCGCGTTGTGGTTGATGGGAGAGGTGTTGAGGGACATTCGGTACAGTGGCGGTAACCCTCTACCCGGTTTGGGGCACTTACTCCCTTCCCCTCCCCCAATCATATCACTCACTCCCCTCCTCTCCTTCAACCATGTCACTCAAACTCCCTCGTTCCCCTGTCTTTTTATCTGTTAACACCCTACCTGCAGTAGAACTCTCCTCTGGACACTACTTGCAGTACGACTCCACATGTAATGGGACACCCTGAGACGCCCCACGTGCAGTAGTATCCCCTGACTCTTCTTGTGCAATAGGACCCCCTCAGGACAATGCTCAAACTCCCGGTTGGAGATGCCTTGTTCAGTAGGGCACCATGGATGCAGTAGGACTCCTCACTAGACCCCTGTGCAGTAGGATCCCTTTAGACACTCCCATAAACAACAGGACCTGCTTTAGACACCTTCAAACAACAGGACCCATTGTAGACATCCCATATGCAGCTGGACACGCTTATGCAATAGAACCCTCTTTGGACACTCCATATGCAACAAGACCCCCTGTAAACATCACATATACTGTAGGATCCCCCTCTGGACACACTGTATATGTTAGAACACGTTGCATGCGATTAGATCCCCTTTAGGACACCATGTGGAGTAAAACCCTATTTAGACACCCCATGTGCCATAGACCCCCTATCTAGACACCACTGTGCAGTGGCACCCCTTTTGGACACCTCTTGTGCCGTAGGCTCTCGTCTGGACACCCCACAAATGATAGAACTCCTTTATATAGTTTGTATGCTAGGGGTTTCCTAGTTATCAGGGCAAGAAACCACTGCCCTTGCATGCTTGTTAACGTTCAAGCTTTCATTTTATGTAACAGGAAGTCATTTAGTATGTGATTGATCAACTCGTTCATTATGTGCAATCGCCCTATAGTAGTCATTTGATAAGGAAGCTGTGGAGTCCTTTGAGGATTTAGGACTATGAGATGTATACTGGTCATATGTAGTGTACACTGAGAGGAATATTTCACAGGGTTCTGGATTGCTTATTACAGGACCTACCTCGTAGTCACAACACCACTGTATCCCTACGAAATTTGAGAATTCTTGCACCCACAACTCATTTGTGGGAACACTAATGTATCAGTCCAAGAATTGTCATTTGTTCCCTAAACGCAACTTGTAACACAAAAAGTGATGCAGAGGAAGCAAATGCTCTGAAAATGTCTGAATTTTCAGTTGGAAAACCCAGACTTTGACATTTGACATAGTGATGCGAGTGGGACATAGTGATTTAACATCATAATAACATTCTTGTGGGTGACATATGCATATACCCAAATAGACACTTCAAATATTGTTGATTGATATGGTGATGAGGATTTTCAGATAATGCATTGTGTCTTATTTTCGTATGATATAGTGTCAATCTCTGATATTATTAGCTTATTTTTGTGGCTATTTTGTCTTCATAGCAAAATAAATAGAATAGAAATATAGTCCTGTGTACTTGGATACTGATAGATATATTATACAGACTTTTGTTTAGCTGGCTTTACTGTTATCATTAAGTTAATCGTAAGTGTTCCTTACGTTTTATACTTTTTAACTACAGGTATCTCTTCTGATTCATCTATATGTAAATATGTCTCAACCCTTCATGATATTGTAAGACAGTAAATATATCTCTATCCCTCATGATTTTGTAAGACAGTAAATACATCTCTATCCCTCGTGATATTGTAAGACAGTAAATATATCTCTATCCTTCATGATGTTGTAAGACTAACTCTTCCCTACCATCATTTGGTAGTTAAGAGAGCTCTGTTATGAACTCCATATTCACCATAACTTCACAGACAGTTGTGTAAAAGAATGGTTGTTTAATGATAATGTATGACTATGCATAGTAAACTGTTCCTGATGATGCCTAGATAAGGCAGGAAAGGCGAGTACATATGATAAAAGAAATGATCTCAGTGGTAGTCCATACTCATGAAGTGATGATGCCATTAAGGTAGTGTACACTCATGAAGTGATGGGAAAAGATGCTATTGTATGCTTTTAATGTGATTATTATGGAAGCATACTCCTATGATATGATGTGAGAATAACTATGATTTTTCTGTGTTGTTCAGGTACATTGAGGAGCATGTCCAGAGAACGGGTGTGGCCATTGAGACCCAGGGCTTCAGCTTTATCACCAGTGGTCGCAAGAGGGAGTCTCTCACTGTGAGTACTGGGTCCATCTTTCTCTCTGTGTAGTGAGCATTACATGCCAGCCTTGTCATGGGAAAATCTTGTCATATGTGTGGATGGGTGGGTAGGTAGGTAGGTACTCTTTGTCCCCCTGTTTGAATTAAAGTATATGATAATTATTATGGATTATATAGGTCCTCTTCTAACATATAACAAATCCATGGGATGATATGTGCTAGAGAAGTGACAACTTAGAAATCATAAATTCTTATGAAATCAGAACTTTTGCAAAGCAGTAATTTAAGGGCAAGAATACCTTTCTTTATTGCTTCTCAGATGTACTAAAATACTTACTTTCTTCTATACAGGGCAATGCTACACTTCATCTCTACCCACACTTCAAGGCCCTTCAAGAAATAGATGGTGAGTTTGTGGTCCTTGAAGGCCTTAGTGTCATTAAGGTTGTAAGTTGTAGACTTCTTACTTTATATTTCCAGTCTTTAGTTTAAGTACATTAGTTTACTTTGTAAGGAATTTTTGCCTTTAAGAGATTACATCAGTAAGAAACATGCTCATTTTTTTCTGAGTATTCAACCATACATTGTATTGACATTGAATATTTTACTCTGGATTTATATTTCCTGTTTACTTTGCAAATGGTAGATTCAAATACTTTGGAGCAACCCTTTGAGCACATTGAAATAACCCTAAGGTATCAAGGCGTGTCCTTAGACCTGACTCTTAAGGGTCATGTCAGAGGCCGTATCCTTATACCTAAGGGTCATACCATCCTGCTCTAGAGTCATATTGTCTCATTCATAACTTTTACCTTTGTACTTAGATGTCATACTGTTATGCTCAAGAAATTTTTATAATGTTTGACAGGCTGAACATCCTGTTCAAGAGAAACAAATTGTATTTTTCTCTTGTAGTGTTGTTGGTGGTGTGACAGGCACTATCTACCACTCTTCCTGTCCTTTAGGTGCACGTGGGCGGATATAACAGCTGTGTCTTATCTATGTTTGTCTCCAAAAGATAGTTTTAAGAATCTTGGTCTTTATTTATCATTTTCACTCCCATGCTAACAGATTTTGATATTTTTTTCTTTGTGCGTGTGTGTGTGTGTGTGTGTGTACTTTCAGTATTTTTAAGCTTAATGTTTCATGAGTTCCAGAGAGAAAGAAGAATATTTGCTCATTTTGTACAGTGATCCATTAGTAATTGATAGCTCTTAAATGCAGCATGCTGTATAATCTTGTAAATGTGCACATTATGTAAATTGTACAACTAAGGACAGGATGAGCTAGTAGTCAGGTTTTTAGAAAAATTCTGAAGATCAAATTGCTGTTGTGGGTATTGAGTTGAGTGGTTTTAAAAATGTGGCTTTTTTTAGATGGACAGCATCATGTTTTTTATAAAGCATGATGGACTTTGAATGGAGCCTGTGATATCCTTAAGTGTGGCATATGTTAATGTATGTGAATAGTTGTCAGTATAAGAAAATGAAATGTTTGTGTGTTTATGTATGTATGTATGTAAGTGTTTATTGTCAGGAGTTACAAGTAACCCCCTGGATATCTTTACATAAGAGAAAAGACACTTTTGCTAAACCTGTATTGTCACCTGTGGATGGAAAGGAGTGCAGTCTTGTTGAGGAACTTAGCACTCCAAAGCAGTCCGTCATTGTCTTACTCCTGATTAGAGTACAGTCTTGAAGCTGCAGGAGTCCCATGAGAAGGGGTCCTGGTATTATATAATTGAATTATACACATGTATGTGTACATTGTAAGTGAAAAGTCACCTTCAGAGAGCTTGTATCAATGTCATTTGGTGAAAGGGAGTATTCTTGCCACTGATTGTAGTGCAGCCTTGAAGCTGCAGGTGACATATAAATGGGGTTCTTGGGTTATATGTAGTTGTGGTATAGATGGCTTCAACTATGAGCACAAAAAGGTACTTGGAAAGATATTTGTGATGAACATATGATATTAGGTAGTGGCTTGGCTTTCCCACATGAAGATACACAAGGGCCTGCTGGAAAAAGTCCAACAGTGTGCATCAAGAATGGTGGGAGAATTAAGAGAAATTGATTATGAAAAGAGGAAAAATCCTTCGAGTTACTCACACTGTGGAAAAGTTGATCTCTATAAATGGGGAAGTGAAAATCACTTAAATTCCTCAGTGGTCATAATTAAGGCATTGTTTACCAGTTCTAAAGAATTTACAAGAATCTAACACACAACTGCAATCTTGGCAGGAAGAGAATTGGGAAGAGCATAAGAACATGCCTCTCAAATATTAGAGTAATGAATAAGTGTACAAGCTAAATGAAGGAACATTTGATGATGAGACTGTTGAGATATTGGGAACCTGTTTGATAGAAATATGAGGTTAAGAGGTGAGGTCAACACCTACCCACATATGTATGCATGTACATTCAGAGGGAAGGGTATTATTTGAAACAAAAGGAAGTTTTATTGCCAGTGGAGGACAGTGTGTTGAATAACGTAGCTGTTAAAGTAGCTGGATCAGTATTAGATACTTGGCCTTTGTAAAACCTCCCTGTTTCCTCCATAAATGTACAGAATAGGAGTGTACAGAAACACTTAAGAGCTCTACTTTTGAGATGTTTAGGAACTCAGGGGAAGAGGGATTGATTCTGAGGGAATTGGAAGAGAGCTGACGTACTGCAAAGGGGCATCAAGGAAAACTAAAGTCTCTTATTACTAAAAATCATTAACTATCTGCAAGTGCTGAAAAAGATGGGAAGAAAGTTGATGGGTGAGCACAGCTTTTGCTAAGGAGAATATATGTAAATGGTGCCTTGAGTTTAAGCATAATGAATCTCCTGAACCTTTATGATAGAGGTAGCTTTAGTCTAGAAAATAGAAAATGGATAGGTGGACTGAGTGTTCTTGAATTGTGCAGTTGAGGATGGTTAAGAAAAATATATTTTTAGGCAGATGTAAGAGGGGTAAGCCTTCAGTAGATTAAATATTACTCACAAGGAAGGGGACACATCAGAGGTGCCATCTACTGTTGAGTCAAAGAAATGAGTAGTGTCCTGCAGGATTGTCTTGGGATTGTTTCTATCCCTGGTTTTTGTAAATGGCATGCCATAAGGGATTGAATTGTATCTGAATGTTTGGTGGCAGAATAGAATTTGAGAGACAGAGTGTATTCAGGATTTTGACAGTTTACAAGACACCTAAACATGCTACACTTTTAATCAAATTTAGAGGGAAGAAGATGATACCATGAAATGAAACCTAGTAGATTCATGTTATTTGAGACATAAACAACAGTATTGATGTGAAAGGGATTGATACCATACATTTTTTCACTAGGGCTCTTCATTAGGGGATCTGTAAATAAATCAAACTGTAAAGTCATTGTCAAAATTACTATAAAGTATACGAAGATGTTCAGAAAAGTAAACACAGCATACGTTAGACTTAGAGGTACAGTTTGCATCACCAGTTCTGTTACTGTGTATAAGGTGATACAGATTGCTAGAGAAGTCCTATGAAAAGATTCAAAAATTTAACCAGACGTAAAGGAGCCAAGCTATTGACAGAGGGTAGCAGTAAAAAAGAGAAAGGAAAGGGAAAATGTGTTACACAGTTCCATTTCCATATCATTTTGGCAATTTTGAAGTAGAGGAGTTTTCTGAAATAGATCAGAGCATGTCAGAAGGGGCTCACAACAAGAAAAGAAGTAAGGAATGAGTAAGAAAAGATATATAGAAATACTTATTGATATTAAAGTAGTAGATGAGTACTAAGAGCTATGTCAAATAGTAGGAGTGAAGTCATTGATAAGTTAAAACAAATTGTGATAGGCCTCCATAAGTTTAAAACTCCTCTTCTGTAAACTACACATGCACAAAGTTGGCTGTGTATTTTATTTTATTTTACTATAGTTGTACTGTTTTAGATTTTGTGTAACTCAGATAGTCTGTTCATATATAGTAATATCAGCGTAGATGTACAAATTACAAAACTCCCAATATAGGAACATCTCTTTAATCTGTAACATGAAATTGATTAGGTTCCCATGGCTGTTTGTTATGAATCTTGTTAATGTGTTATGAAAGTAAATATTTTTACAGATGTCAAACTGCACTTTAGGTTTTAAATCTTCAATCATCATACATAATGGTAGTTATATTTCCTTTGAAGGTATATTTACTCGTAATTTGATTTTTGTTTGCCTGAAATGCAAAACATCAGAACTAGAATTAATGCTAGGAAATTACTTGGTTTTCCCAAATAAGTACATATAACATTCAGAGGCTGATGATAGTTGCCACATAAGCTGATATTTTAATTTCAGTGTAAATGAGAGCTTTTCTGTCATATGTACACAATATAAGAAGTAGAAGTTTACAAGCTGTAGATTTTCTCTGAATTTGATCATCTTAGTAAGGCAGTAATTCAAGTCTGTAAGTGGATACAGTTAGGAAATAGAATGTTGTATAAAAGTTTACTTCATAGCAAACCCTGTGTGGCATGCTCTCATTGGACGAGGCATAGGGAGTCCTTCCATGGACCAGTTACATTTTTATTATTTTATTTTTGTTTGATTGATTTTGGATCAATCTATAAGGTTCCTTCATTTTATTATTAAGATAACATTTATCATTTTATTATATGGAAAATATGTGAGAAAATGAACTGGACTTTGAAGGATTTGTTTCTGTAATGTTTGTAACCTGACGCCAAGCTTGAGGCAAGGGGTGATAAGCCCATGTCACTCGTACGTCACCCACAGGGAGTGTATATATCCTCTGGCCTGTTCACATTTCACCAGAACCGTGACGGCTTCAGTAGTAGGCACAGCATCACTTGTGTTCATTATCCGTTATTGTTAAAGGTCACCTGAATTGTACAATGGGTCCCTTCAACATTGTTATCTCACCGAGAAGCCAGTGTGTAGCATTTCTATGGTGTATAGAAAAAACAGTGCACTTCATTACTCCTGATTGTGTGATTGAAAAGGTACTGCTGTTGCGTAGATTTTCGTTGCATTCTTAGTGTTGGTGTGATTTTTGATATTTAGGATTTTTATGATAGCTAGTTTATAGTTATTTAGAAACTTATAACCATCATGTGGCTTTATTGAAGTAGAATATTTATTGTGCGTTAAGGATTATATTTCACCCAGTTTAAACAAAACTGCAATGATCTTGGGAAGTGGATTGAATGTCTTGTCCCATCCATAGAATTTTTGAAAAATACATTTTGGCCTTTCTGAGCTTAATAACAACAATGATGAGCTTTTAAGACATGGAGAAGTAAGATTAACATTTTAATTCAAATTTTGGAGTTACTATTAACACATCCTGCCAGATATGTAAACCAGCCTTTATCTTCACACTCCCTGCATGTGTTAAGTGGCACTACACAAGACATCTGCAGTGTGGTGTAATGGTTCCTCGAGCAAATGTGTTGAGAATGTCTCTTCTTTGGGCTCCTAGCGAGATTACATAGCGAGCTGCCCAATGAAGGGCTGTTCTCGGCACTGGAAATCTGCTTCACCACATTTGGACAGTCTTTTGAACTTGCTTACCAGGTTTGAGATGTATGGGTAGGTAACCTTTTTCCCTCTAGGATGTGATTGATTTATTTTTAGGTAATGAAATTGGAATTCCCTACTCTTGGGTAATGGTAAAGTTTCAGTTTGACAGTTTCACCTTTAATTTTTTTGGTGAGTATGAAAAGATGATTTATTCTTGAAGTATATTGCTTGTACAGTAAGAAAACCTTATTCTCATGAAGAGAAATACTGCTGTTGTAAGTGTTGGTTTGCATTTCAGTGCTTTACAGAGTCCTCTTTGCTTTTTGAGACAGGATTGACTGCAGATTTGATTAGATATTCCAGGACTATTGTTTGTGACTGTATGATTTAGATTTCTTTTGAATGTATATGTGTTATGGAAATGATGGTATTAATATTTCTTTTTTCTTTTTCTTTTAGGGGTTGTGGATTACCTGAACACAGAGATTAGTACTTCAAAGCAAAAAAAATTTAGCCTGGTTACATTTATTGATACACCAGGCCTTGTTGATGGTGATATGAAGTATCCATTTGATGTTAATCAGGCAATGCTTTGGCTAGGTGGGTGATTTTTTACTATGATACATCTGTCTATGATAGTTGTTTGACAGTAAATAGGAAAGAATGTGAAGATTGTAAGAGCTCAAATTTTTTAGTGAAGTTCAGCTAGATTACTGAAGCCTCTTCTTTTATATGATAACAAGGGGATATTTTCAGTAGTGATTGGGGTCTTTTATTATAATTTGTATGATGGCACATGAAAATAAGATTCTTTAGCACAATTTGATTCTTTGAAACCTTTTACAGCCATAGGATTTAAGGAACCAAATTGTGTGGTTTAGTATCCTCAAGTCTTCTCATCTTATATCAGCAGAGCATGGTTTCAATACATCCTTCCTAAACCTTTTATAACAAAGATTACTTGAATGCATGCACTTGTAATTCCTAAGTGGTGGTTGGAGTGTGAGTTTGAATGGAGAGAACCTGTTTGAAGTAGTGTTTTGCATACCTGGGAGTGGAAGTGGCAGAGGTTCAAACCATGATAGCTGAAGAGTGATGGACTAAGGTCCTGGGAACTTTAAGGAGTAAGGGGGAAAGAGAGGTCATTGCTTCTGTGGGCAAACAGTAGTATGTTTAATGATATGATAGTCCCATTGGTGCTGTATGGATGTAAGGCATGGTCCATAGATAAAACAAAAAAGACGTTGGAAATGAAATGCTTGAGTACAATATGTGGTGTGAGGAGAGTAAAAAAAAGAGTTATTTTGTAATGAAAGTGTGTTTGAGAGAACTGAAGGTAATGTGCTTAGATGGTTTGTAAGTATAGAGGATGAGTTAGGAGTGGCTGACTAAGTGGGTAAACATGCTACATGTGGATGAGACCAAATTGGCAGTGGAAGGATGGAGCAAAAAATACTTTGAGGGTTCAGGGCCTAAACATGCAAGAGGGTGTAAGACATGTGTGGGATAGAGCAGATTGAAGTGACATGGTATGTAAGGGGTGATGCTCTATCATTGGGCTTAAATAGGGCATATGAAGGGGTCAGGGTAAGCCATAAAAAAGTTTTTGGGGCTTGGCTGTGAATATTGGGATCTAGTTTTGTTACATTACGCATGATGTGTAAATGTGGTTGTTTCTGTATCTGTTCTTGGCTTTTACTTTGCTAGAGTGGAAAAGTAGTAAAATGTAAATAGTAATGATAATGTTGATAATGATAATGATAGTAATAATAACAATGATATAATTATTATTAGCATTATTGTTGTTATTGTGACTAGTATATCTTTAACAAAGTAAATCTTATGCTTGTGTTAAGTTTTGTACTTTATTGCTGTACAGGTGATTTGTGTGACCTGATATTTGTCTTCTTTGATCCAATTGGGCAAGCATTATGTAAACGAACCTTGAACATAGTTGAACAGCTAAATGAAACTCATCCTGATCGAATCCGCTTCTATTTATCCAAGGCTGATGAAGCTGGCCATGAGAGTGACAGGCAGCGGTAAGTCTATTACTTGCCAACTTTCTATACTTAGGTTAGAGCAATGGAAGAAGCAGATGTTCCTGCCTTTTTCTTTTGAAGCTCAAGTTTATGTTACCATTGTCTTATTTTTTACATTTATTAGAGTGGAACTGTTGAAAAAAGTAGTAGTCATATCAGGAACATTGTTGTCCTTTCTCTTGACTGGCTGATAAACTATGGATAATTTAGCTTTGGAACTAATCTTGAAAATGGGTAAGAACAAACTTTGCAGCACTGTAGATATAAGTTAGTGGCAGCATCTTTTTCTTTCATTTGAGTTTGCATTTGGTGCAGTTGTAGAATGTTTTCCCAGTTATTACAACATAATTTGCTTTTCACACATCTGCAGTATGTGGAAACTGAATTTTGGACATTTCCTTCACCTTTATTTTTGTTGAATCAGGATGCATGATTACATTTGGTTTTAATCCAGTACAACTTGTGTTTTAAGGTACTCTGCAGTTTTGTCATTTCACATTTCCTGAATAGAAGAACTTCGTATAAATATCTGGCTCAATTCAATGGGGTATGACATCATTTCTGAGCACTAACTTCAGTAAATGTGTATACTGATTCATAGTATGCATTGTATGGACTGATATTTAATGTATTTGGTTTAAATCGCTTGAATTACAGCAAAGCCTTTTCTCTTTCAGTGTAATCTTCATTCCTGGATTCCTCTATTTTTCCATCTTTGATAGAGCTATTCCATATTATCCTGTTATTATGTCGGTCACTATGTAAACTGTAATATTTTCTTTGCAACTGTAGTTGCAGGAATACAGTAAGATCAGATTGGATAGCCATATGTCTTAAACATAAAAAGTGAAACAGTCACTAAATGGACAAACTTTGTTTTAGAAAATGCTCTTGGCTTTATATCCACAAGGGTAACAGTAGTTATGTGTACAGAAGTGCACTGGGTCTGATTTACAACTTGACTTCTTCAAATCTTTCTCTTTGAACAAAGGAAAAGGAAGTGAATTTTTGATTGCTGGTTCCCAGACTCTTTCTGCTGTTTGGTATTTGTTTACAATTATCTTTAGTCATTACATGAAATATGGGTGACTCATACAACATACATACTGCATATTGATTTGTTTCTTATCCAGAGTGATGATGCAGATTGTGCAAGAACTCTGCAAACGCCCTGGTTTAAACAAGACTGGCTTTGAAATGCCTACTGTTTATGTCCCCAACACAAATAAGGTAAATGGAGATATTTCTTTTTTTGCATTTATTCTTAATGTCTTTTATGACATACTTCTTTACTCATAACATGAAATTAGATGGAAATGACACATTTCTCCAAACTTGCATAATGGTTTTCATTTCTTTTAGCCCACCAGGTGTGTTAATCAGATTGAGGAGGTGTGTAAGGACATAGAGAAGACGATCAGTCAAACAATACAGAATACATTAAACCAACTGGAACGTGACTGTGAACAGATCTCAACACTTGTGGATGAAGCCATTGAAGCAGATAATACTGCTAGGTCATACAACTTCTGGGCCAAGGTAACTCCCCAAATGTTGTGTATCATAGGTTTTAGATTTATAATCTTACTTAAGTGATAAAAAAAAATATGAAATCTTTAATGGTACCTCCTACTTTAATGGGACATTGTACTCCTATGGAAGAAATATTAGTTGTGATAGATGGGACAGTCCCTCACATACCAGAACAGATAACTTAACCATAAGTTTTGGATTGAACTCAGGTCTGAGGAACTGAAAGTTTAAAAAGTCAATTTATTGAAATTCATGAAGCTTGATACAGTTGGTGAAAATCTTGAAACAGGTACTTAGTTGGAAATGTAGTGTTATAGATTAGTAGTTGATATTTTTGCTGATTGGAAAAATATCCATCTATCTGTCTGTACCTTTGACCTGACACTTGTTCCCTCCTGGAACTCTGTCAAGGAGGTGGCCATGGTAATAGATTTTTCATAACTAATGAACTGCAGTGCTGCTTCTTATCCTTTAATGCATCACCTTTAACAGGCACGGGCAGAGGACAGCTCTAGCACAGTGTTTGCAGAGACTCTTATGGAATGTCCCACTGACTACTTCTACTTAGTATAGCTACCTAATGTTCCAACCTACTACTATTCTGTAATGCTCCCACTTTATGTTTCTACCTAATTCTTTTGCCTGAATGTTCCTGCCTACTTCTTACATCTGTTGCTCCAACCATTTGCCAAAACATGGCTAGTGTGTAGTGCTCACTGCAGGAAAATTTAGAGTTAAGAAGAATTAGCTGTGAGTTAAGTGTTCTCGAGTTCATAAGAATTAGCTGTGAGTTAAGTGTTGTGTGTGACAAAAAGAGATTGAATGTTTGTGGATAAAATGCCAGTAATCCACATGTGGGTGAAACAGAAAGAAAAGACAGCTACCTGGGTCAGAGGAGTGCATCTTACCAACCACTGAAGTCCTGGCTCACTGTGCAGCCTTTATTAACCATTCCAATACTTAGGCAGGAAGTACTGGTTGTTGGTTATTGGCTGCTTACCATCTATCATAATCTTGAGACTTTGCACACACTGTCCTCTCTTCATTATTTTTCTTTCAAGGAAAGTGGGCTTCTCCATTCAGACTTTTTTTTCACCGATCTGTAAATCTTCAGTTTGTCATACTGTGCTTTAGTTTCCACAGCCTCTTATTGCAATGTCATACATCACTATGGCTGTTTCTGTAAATGCACTTGAAGCTCTTCAAGTTCCTCTACATCACCTGAAAGTTTTCAATTTTGGGTCATCAGTATGTCTTGAAATTTTGTTTTAACATCTGTTGGAAGTTTTACCCTCATTTGTTGTCTATTTTCTTTGCTTTTTAATTCACATTCTTAGATCTAGATCATTCAGAGTAAGAGGATGACTTACATGTGACTTACCTTATGATAAGCAACCCCTTCCCTACAGCTCTTTTGAAGACCTCACATCATTCGTGCTACCTATCACAGGGTTTGTATAGGTCTGCAAATGTTTGAATGAGGTGATATTTACAAATTAAAAGTCCAGACTTAGAAAGTAATGAAGCATTGCCATAGAACTATTGTTGAGTCAGTATTTTGACATTAAGGCCTTGATAAATTGGGCCAATATATAAATATTCTCATGAATTTTATCATTTTTTGTGTGAACAGTTTTTTACAATAATTTTCATTGTAATGGTACTTCAGTAAGGTGATGCTGAGAAGTGAAAGATGAAAAGATGATGAGTTGGTAACTTACTTTTAAAATCATAATTCTCTAGAACTGATAATGCCTGTACATTATTTTAAGCAGGTTAACCATTCTGCAAAAATGGGCCTTGTTATAACAAACTGGTTTAGTGGCCCTGAGAATAGATTTGGATAAGGTCTAAATCTTAACCTTCTAGAAAGTGAACAAACCTAATTATCATATTGCTTCCAGAAGCATATTTTTAGTTGTACTTTTTTCTGCCTTGTCTTCTTATTCATTTATCATTTGTATTTACCTTATGGACTTCACCATTTCACTACAGCTGGTGAATAATGGGTTTCTAATCCCTTCCCCTTCTTTCTGATCTTGCATTTTGAAATTCCTGTGTATGTGAATTTTGGCCATTCACATTCTGTTTTGTTGCCAGACAGTAGTCATTGTTATTCCTTTACTGTGTGGCACATACACCTGTTTGTATACTCCTCCCAAAAAAATAGACAACCTTCATTCTTTTATGTTAATCATGGATTCCACTCACATTTCATTCAGCATTATAAATTAGCACATCTTAAGTGGTAGCAGGCAATGTCTTAATATCCAAGACCATGTGAACTTTAGGGAGAATCAATTTGCAGCACTAGAATCCTCTCGGGGAAATGAAATGGAAAGTCACTCATTCCCTTATGATTTTTTTTAGTCTCTGACTATCATCATGTGTGGGTACTCGATGCTGTATAGGAACATACAAGGCATTTGTGTTTAATTTTTTTGTGTACATGTTCACCACTTCTTGTAATAGCATGTTAGTATTGGGAACAGTCACAAATGGCCTTCTTTGCTCACATCGTGTTTGTCATTCTGCTCAACTGTCATACCTCATATGGTTATAGCACTTAAAGGGTTACCCAAGTTTAAATGACAGTCAGGGCTGAGGAAGTAATAAGGATACAAGAACCACATAACTGATGGGTGGATCAAAGTACATAAGAGTGTTCACCTTTTGTAGGAATTAATTTTGTAGAACTGGGGTTGCTAGCTTTATTCCTGCAGTATGGCGAAGGGCAGGGACCCCTAATTCTCTTGGGATAGCTTTATCATGCTACTTCCTAGTGTATTGGTACATGGTAATGACATTTTAGGAAGGGTTGCAGTGAATGATATATTTCTTTAAGCCAGACCAGAAATCA
>JAUTXX010527739.1:0-11130 GCA_032273605.1 Panulirus laevicauda | reverse complement strand
TTCGCTGCCATTGTCCACTCTCACTTATCTAAATCACTTCACTTCCTCCAACTTTTCTATTCAAACTCATGCCCTTATCAGCCTGTTCCTTAACCCTATTGCATCTAATAATCTTGCTTTTATTTACAATACTCTCAACTTCCCCCTTCAACACAATCTTCCAAATTTGTACAGCAACTTCTACAATTTCTCATCCACACTAGTATATATATATTGCACCTTCATTTTGGTCGTTGGTATCAATCACAGAGCAAAGTCTTCATCTCACTCATCAGGTTATTCTTAAAACTATATTAAGCCTCCTACCCTACCCTCTCCAGCTTGTGTCATTAAGACGACCACCACCCCTTCCACACACACAACGATCTTTCCTCATCTCAAAAACCTCGCGCAGGTGCCAGACATGGAAAAAAAATGATTAATAGATTTATCACTAAGCATTTTGTGGAGTGGAGACTGAGAACAGCCAAGGGCCACGTGAACACACACACGAAACCTCGACTGAAACTGGAACCAACTTTCCCACTCTGCTGACTGGCTTATGTAAGCTTTACGGTTTTTCCAGGAAACGATCTGGAAAGTTGAGTTGAGTTTCAGATGAAAACTATTGGCCTCTCCTGGTACTCGTGCTGGCCTCCTGGTACTCGTGCTGGCCTCCTGGTACTTGTGCTGGCCTCCTGGTACCCGCGCTTGTCACATGTTACCTGTGCTTGCCCGCTGGTCTCTTAGTGTCCGTGCTGGCCTCCTGGTACCTGTGCTAGTGCCCTGGTGACCATGTTGGCCTCATGGTGCCTCTGCTGGTCCCCTTGTACTCATGCTGACCTCCTAGTGGCCGTGCTGATCGGCTGCGGTGGGTATGACAACCAGGGCTTTGGGTGAGGATGGTGAAGAGACGACGCTCGAGTGATAGTGATGAAATTGAGTTCCAGAACGGTGTTGAGGACGACAGTGAGTGGTGTAATGAGGAAGCTGATGATGAAGGTGAGCGCCACAGTCAACATCGTGGTGAGGTGAGGTCAAGAGTGGTGATAGTGATGAAAGCTAAGTAAGGTCTTGATTATGGTCATAGTGATGATGGTGACCGCCAGGATGATGAACTGATTTCAGGAGCTTACAATTACTATGATTACTATTACTATCTTTATCATTGTTATCTTTATCATTATACTTATTATTATTATAATTATCATTATCATTATTAATTCTTCTATCATTACTGTTACTGTTATGTACATAGTCATCTGCTCATTCTGCAGAGGGCTGGAGCAGGTTGGAGGAGGTTATGTCTGCGGATAGTGTGTCATGTTTGATTCCGTCTCCCGGTGACTTGCAGTGATTTGCAGTGCAAGCGTTCTGTCACTGTCGCCCGAGTCACTGCCGACACAAGTCTACTGGACTGTAGAGACATTTTATGGGAATGTCTTGTACATCCGAGAGGCGTCTGCCTACCAGTTGGTTCTGCTTGATTTTGACTTCAATGAAAGGTACAGCAGCACTGTGTGTAGAAGGACGGTCACAGTGTAATGATATTCTTGGATAATCATGAGATGATTCTGGGTGTGTAGGGGGTATACAGAGGAGGCCGTGTGCGAACTGAAGATGGATGAGGTGAGGAGGAAAAAGAATTTGATACTTCACTAAAGACAGATGCAAGAGAAGTGTGTCGAGTGTCCAAGAAGCACATCTGATGGAGTGCATGCACGTCAAAAAGATATGAAGGATAGAGATGGATAGATTCAAGAGTATAGATGGAATGAGGAAGTTAGAGGGAGCTATGACGTGGTGGGAAAGATATGAGGGTGTGCTGGCTAGGAAGGAGGAGCCTGGATGGAAGCTGGTGAGGTAATATGGTCGTGTATGGCAGGTTATGAGGTGAAGACCCATGGCAGGGTGGCTCAGGAAAGCAGGGGAGGAGACGAACGTGAGGGGAAATAGACAGACTCAGTGAGTCAGTTGCCTGGAGGCTGGAGGTGTACATCTAGTGAGGTTGTCAAAGCGAATGACTGGTGGGCGTGTGTGTGTGTGTGTTTGTGTGTGTGTGTGTGTGTGTGGTGGGTATGTTCTCTCTGTGCGAGAAGAGCTGTGAACGAGGACATTAATCATATCTGATTAATGATTCTAACTTGTAGTAATGAAGGTGTGGTGAGAGATTCGTGATGTAGGGGGAGTCTCCGCTTCAGTCTAGGGAGGAACTACGTACAGCAGTGAGCCGCCTGGGTTGTATGCACTTGATCTTCACGCCTGTGAATGGGAGCGGTTAAACATAGTGCACAGAATTGTGGGGTCTGCATTCCTTCCTGATATAGCCGACCCCGAGCGTGTGTGTGTGTGTGTGTGTGTGTGTGTGTGTGTGTGTGTGTGTGTGTGTTGATTATTATTTTGGGGGTGCGTTAGAACCTATTAATCAATACCTTCGACGCTTTTACTCACTCGTTGATAAGATTCTCTGATGGATGAGGTTGATGCTGGCAAGGTATTCACATCCTACTGAATTTTTCCCATCCGTGTTTACAGCCCTCACACACACTATATACTAAGTAATTAGTGTATCCTTTCCCTGGGGTCTGAGGAGAACCAAGATGGATGTGACATCAAAATACCCAGAGAACGAGGTAATGAAAGCCATGAAGGTCATCATCCTACGCCCGACAGCACAGTTGCTAGCCTCTCAGCTGGCGCGTGCCTCTTGCCAGTCATCTGGTAGAAACTGTCGTACGTCGTGTGGCCAGGACAGCGTTATCTGGAATAGTTCAGAAACGTAAGAATCATCATTCCATAGAAATGGATGAGTAGATTTTATATTGAATTTTGATTTTAACTCTTCGTTACATACGTTAGTATTGACCAAACGCATTTAAAGTACACACAGTATAATCAGAATGCATTTAAACGCGTCTGTATGAATATAACTCTCCAGTATTACAGCACAGCATAAGCTGTAATGCTGGTTCTCATTGAGCTCGGTCAAGAGGACTCTTCTCTGTGTGTCTGGCAGTATTACTTGAGCAGTATATTAACCTGGTGATAATTTGGGGGAAACCTATTATTCTGGCGATAATTTTAGGTCAGGCTATTAGTCTGGTGATAATTTTAGGTTAGGCTATTAGTCTGGTGATAATTTTAGGTCAGGCTATTATTCTGGTGATAATTTTAGGTCAGGCTATTAGTCTGGTGATAATTTTAGGTTAGGGTATTAGTCTGGTGATAATTTTAGGTCAGGCTATTATTCTGGTAGTATTTTCAGTGACGCAGTCTACCAGTTGGGTCGTTTATCCAGTACAGTTAATTATCCCTGATATATTCTAAGGACACCATTAATTCGTCGATATTCTTAGAGCAGTCATTGTCTCAGTGATATTCTAAGGGCAGAGTATTAGACTCTCGATATCTTAAGGTTAATCTATCAGTTTAGTAGTAGATTGATGGCAGTTTATTGGACTTGGTAATCTACTATAAATCTGTTGGTCAGTTCGGAGAACAGTCTATTAGTCAAGTCGTATTGAAATGGCCGACTAGAAGGATTTGGATGATCTTAGGGACGTCTATCACTCTGGCCATACGTTCAGGACAGTCTAGTAAATAACCTGGGAAGGCGTCCGGCTGCAGAAGGCGTCCAGTAGAGCCGGATATCTCATTAGTAACACATGGGGAGGAAGGAGAGGCCACCTCAGCCTCCAACCCTCCGTCAACACGAGAATGACCTGCGTATGTCTCGTAAGCCGTGGAGATCCCTCGGCCAAATATCGCCCGAGACGCCCAGCGGTGACAGGCCACCTTGAGGGGGTTGGGTCACATCCGGCGTGGGTGACGGTGCTCGAAGGGCGTGGGTGTCAACCGAGAGTCTTTGATGGACTGCATTGTCTGGATCGGGCTAAGGAGCAGTGAGGCAGAAGGGGTTGGAATGCGGGTGTGTGTGTGTGTGTGTGTGTGTGTGTGTGTGTGTGCGCCGACGGAGACCTCTCTTTGGTACATATAATGTCTCTCAAAGCTCCCCCATGAGTCCTGTATGCCAGGCTCATTTGATTTTTGTATCAGGACCCGATATACTACCGCCTTGAAGCACTCCACCATGGCACAATCAGAGGTTTAGGGTCGTAGAGACGATTTTTTTTTCAACCTCTTAATTCATGATTCGTTGGGCTTCTCTGTAAGTGAATATTATTCTGTGAGTGTCGTAATCTACCTGACGAAAGAGAGACCAGTCAGGGCTGTCGAGATAAGGGCGACGTGGGTCGAGCCAACACAACATTATACCTCCTGTGACATTCGCTGTGTGTGCTCACACACACACACACACACACACACACACACACACACACACACACACACACACACACACACACACACCTGCCCCCAACATCTGGTGTTTATGTCTCACTCACTCTACCTGTCTAGATATACACAGACGGAGCATTTCAATGATAGCATAGCTAAAGTTAGACGAAAGCAATTGTAGCGTGTACTTTGCCTACATTACATAGATATAGGAGGGTGACTAGGGACCCAGAGGGTCTTTTTAACTCAAACAGAGGAGGAAGATCATTAATGGGATAACGTAGAATATACTTCTATGAGGTGTATGTGTTCATCTAATGCCTTTTCGTAACATACAATTGTAATAAACTAATGGTTTATCTTTGGTCTCTCTGTGTAAGACTGGTAGTCTGTTGTTTACCCTAAATTCTTCAATTATTTTAAGGACACGTTGAGAGGTATGGTTCTCTGTAGGGCATGGATGTGTTCCTCATTCCTCACTGCAGCAAATATGAGTCATCCATGATCACACAGTACGTCCTGGGTCACTTTGTTCCATCCTGCCAGTGGGTCACCTCCGGCTCCGACGTCTAGGTTCGGATGATCCCATCATAAGTCAGTGGGTCACATGGGGATTCGACTCCCTATAACTGTTGCGTGTCCACCTTAGTGCTCAAGGTACCACTGAATGAGTGCGGGACTGGATGTTAATTTCACACTGAACTACATTAAGGAGTGACTGACTTGCGTGGCTCACTGCTGTATATTCTGGTCGTGGCTGATCTGTCAAGAACGACCCTGAGCATTAGCAGTTAGACGACCTGTAAAAGCTTTTTTTATCCTCAGTTGGTACCATTCTCGTGTCAGCTTGGGCGCTAAGCTCTGTTGTCGTCCCGACGTGCAGCAGCTCCCAGGTCACTCGTGATTGCGTCTGTTTCCTGTCGTGTTGGGGAGAACGAAATTGTGGTCCATGATGCTGTTTTGTTCATGACCCCACGGCCGCCGACCGGGCCTTAGAGTAAGGGATTATCTGCCTAAGGTAAGAGATGTCGTGACCTGGATTACCTCCTAGTCGAAGACGGCTCCTGTGTGCGTCTGGATGCCCAACGCTTCGACCTCAAGCAGAGCCAAGTGGTGGGCGACCCTTCCTTCCTTTAGTGGTTCGTCCTCCTTCTGGACGCTTGGCCTTCGTAATCCTCCTCCGTTGGTGCTACATGACTCTTAATGTCGCGCCGCCCGCCCGTACAGGGAGATACCGCATCCCCGACCCGCATGTCTCCTCACACCTTCAGTGAACTGGTGTAAGCCTTCCCACCAAGATGACCAGTGCGATGATGATAATACGCCAGAGTTACCTCGACCCATGAAAACACGCCACAGTCACCTCGACCCTATATCATCACCTCCACAAGTTTTGGAGATAAAGGTATTGTCTCCGGCCGACTTTATTTGACTATTAGTGTAGCAGATCGCCACAGCTGTCTCCACTAGATTCCAACTTCGCCAGTTGGCAGGAAGATCAGCATAGGATAGGAATTTCACTTTAAGAAATCCGATTTCTCAAATGGGATTCATTAAGACTGATTTCTCAACTTGACGTACACTATAATATATTCTGGGTAAGTTGGTCAAGGAGACCTCCTGCAACTCTCATCCCACTGTCATTGTCGGCTGTTGTAGTCTCTAAAGAAGAGAAAACACATCAAGACTAAAGAAATACTTGTGTGTTGTCCCTGTGCGTCATTCAACTCTTAGGTTCATTTCAGCGCTTCACTCATAGAACACTCTCTGGGCAAAATATAGTAGCTGTTACCCCGATGTTTATGACTACTGCTAAATAAATTAACAAGATTTTCTCACTTCGTTCCCAGGGGAGGAAATAGTATGACAAAGGGAACGTTGATAGCCACCTGCGGGAGGGGAGTTATAGTGTATAAAAATGCCGCGTGCCAAGCTAACCTCTGGGTAGATACGTTTGCAAAGGCATTTATATTTGAAACAGTAGCCTAGCCTTCTGGGTAGATACGTTTGCAAAGGCACATATATTTTAAACAAGTAGCCTAGAAATGGCCCGCCCTTCATTCTTTTGTGTATTTTCCTTGTCAAAACGAATGATCAAGATGGAATTATATGGTAAACACACCACTATTTTCTACACCAGAAAATATCAGAGCTACGCTTTGTCTGTTGTGAGCTCAAGCTTTTTTTTTTATCCCCCCTGAACTGAGAAATTTAAAGCAAAACAAATGTTGTCGGAGAAATTTTGCCACCAGCACCCTGTCAAGGGCGTTCTGGGCGAATGAGGAGACGATAGCTGGAGGACCTGCTGATGGTCCTGACGTGCTCCTGCAAGCTTAGTTGATCGTATATAGTGTGACAACAAGAAGCCTCGTGGAATGAACAGTCTGGCGGGTGGTAGCCAGACCGCAGATACTGAGACATGGTTAGATACGGTGCCATCCTGCATTACTGCAGTCTGTGGTGGTGCTTGGATAGTGATGATCTAGGTCTGTAGATTGTTAAGGGTGTTTTGGAGAGCGAATTCTATTAGATATAGTGAACACAAGTCAATGGCGTACCCCTATCAAGCAAGTACACTCATCAGAGCAACATCTCTCAGGGTGAGGAAGAGCTGTCGTCTCATCTTTCATCTTGTTAGACGCTACAGACGAAGGACTGGAAGATAGAGGTAACCTCTCGAAAATACCCAGCCAGACGACGCTGAACGAGAAAGTTTGCAAACCATGGAATGTAGATTTTCCGCAGCCCAAGACTGCTGACGTTTTGGTGGGGTTCACCGTGTCAGTTTCTGTTGAGTTCACTGCGTCGGAGACTTTGGTGAAGTCGTCGAAGTTAAGGGCCAAAGAGGTCTCGAGGTCTTTCAAGAAGCTCACGAATCAGGAGTTGCTAAAGGAGATCTTCACATCAACAAACTCTTGTGGGTCTACTGACCTTGCATTGTCTGTGAAAGATTGATTGATATTACGACCTTTTTCCAAGCAGGCTGGGGAGTGGGTTGTTGGTAATGGCTCGTGATTTTCAGAGAGACTCATTCCTTGTTGACCTTGGTGCTGGGAAGCATGTGAAGTCTTCCAGGTGCGAGGCAGTTCTGATTTCAGGAGAGAAACTATTATTCTGGAACGCTGGGGGAAGGAAATGACTCTCATGTGTGACAAGAGGACAAGATAATCCTGGGCTAAATCACTAGACTATGGTAGCGAAATACTAGGATGTGAGCACCTACCGTCGTGGTGTCCCTGGGGTCAACGATAGACTCCCTGGCAGACCCCGTCAGGGCAAGAACAGGAGGTTACCAAGGGCATCCCTGATACCTTCCTGTTGTCCTTCGGTTAAGCTTAGCTGAGGCTCAGGGTGGAGCTCCCACTATACCACGGACTATAGATGTGGTGACCATCAGTATTTTCCAGTATATTGTATTGGTACACCGGTTCTGATACCTATTCTCTGCTCCTATATCTCTCAGACCCCCAGGAAACATGAACAGGATCTGGTTCACCACGGACGTGTGTGTGTGTGTGTGGGTGCGTAGCCGACTTCTGGATGTTTATTGTTGGTCGATTGGCAAAATAACTCCGTTGCTGATGTATGGTGCGTGGGAAGGTGCGTGGGTGAGGGCGTTGGTTATGACGCTTCTGTCAACACACTCGAATATATCTTTAAAACTGCGACACAAAAATATCAGGTGAAAAAGATATCTAAACCTGGTGTTATATTGTAGGACTTTCATACTGACAGTGCGGTCATTTTCTCCATGTTTTACAAAGTACTTTATAAAAAGTATTTCATCTTTATACATGGTTTATGTAAGCAAAGTATATAAACTATAAAGATTTGTCTTAAGGCAGTTTACTTGTATTACGGCTGACGAATTGGCAAGTGAGATACATGCGGTGTTTTCTAGGAACGCAGCAATGTAATATTTCACCAGATTACTTTTGAGCAAGCAAGTTGAAGTATTATATTGTCCATCTATTTTTTCAATTATTGTGAAACTGTTTATGGTTCAAATGACGTAGAACTACGTTGAACGATAAATTCTGCTTCCTGGTAATGATTTTGATGGTAACTTCTTATTTTGACATTACTAAGTAAAGATTATATTTTCATTGGCGTAATAACATTGTTCAATGGTATAACCACTCACTCCATCCATTTTCCTCCTTTCACCTCGGGATATTCCCGGCACAGCTTTCCCGCTCACCAGTGACTTGTTTCCCCGAAAATATATCAAGCAGTAGCTGGCAGCAATTACTATCCTGCCCAGAAAATGGATGAAGTGTTAGCAACATCTGTGTATAGGACTTTGCCATCGTTCGTCTTGCAACTAACGTCCTCGCCGTGTCTACAGACAAGTGACGGACAGGAACGCCTTCTTATGGTAGAAATAATCTAGTTCCTCTAACTGACATGAGCGAGTTAGGTTACGGTGTTTTAAAAGATCATTTGGCGAATGTTGTCGAAGCGGTGGCGCATGTTGCGGGAGTCAGTTTAGCGCAACATTCGCCGTGTGTACAACTTTGTCTTGGTCACTGAGTGTGTTGCTGTGTCGCCCCACCTGTCATGTTGCATCAGGAAAGGACCCGACGTGGCCTCTGCTACTGCCAGTAAAGACCAAAGGACGTACCAAGAAACCTTTCTCTGTCATCTGGTGTGATTTAGCTGGTCGGGGGACTCCGATGTTTATTTTTGACCTGCACTGGAGACGAATCATGTCTCGGTGCGGCTGTGTGGCGAGACAGAGGAGAGGAGGAGTTGAGCTGGGCTGCATCGCTGCATCACCTGTTGCATGCCCCTCACCACCGCGTTCCTCCCGGACGCGTTTATTGTAAAAGACCGTCCGAAAAAAAAACAGTCTGAACTCATAGGGAGAATTGACTCCCTGCCTTCACGACAACAAAGGCTCAAACTGGGTGTCGTGAACCGCCACACGCATACCTATGAGCACAAAGAACACATAGGTATATATATGTGTGTGTGTGTGTGTGTGTGTGTGTGTGTGTGTGTGTAGTTAGACTAAATCTAAATAGTCAATTCTGCTTTTGGTTTGGATTTTCAAGTCGCACTGTATGACCAGACTCTCTTATCTTGGGAGCTGTTTAACTCGAACACAGTGGCGGGCTTTGCGTTGAGTTAAATGAGTGAGAGATTGATATTATCTTTCTAATGGTGTGTCATCTTCGCCTGATGTGCCTCATTCATGCAGACAGACGAAATAACATCGCCTGGACAGTAAAGAAATGGTTTCCGATAACGTTATAACACTAATCCGCTTTGAACTATCTTGTTGGAAGTAATGGCTACAGACTGCTATCGTGGGGCTGTGAGTGAACTTCGAATGTGTTCTTGTTTATGATTCGCCAGACCTCAGCCTGTTATGGGCCCTTGTCTTAGGCAGCCTGTCCACCCTACACCCCTCTTTTTTTTTTTTAACCCTACTTCGTAATATGTGTGTGTGTGTGTGTGTGTGTGTGTGTGTGTGTGTGTGTGTGTGTGTGTGTGTGATTGGTTATTTGGGCTTTAGGCCATTCGACTGCCTGTCGTGTCTCACTATGCATTTGGTCATTCACTGATTCTCTAAGTCGGCTATTATGTTATAGGTATTCTATACTGAAAACTTTATAAGATCCGGGTACTGGTGACTACTGTCCAGTACGGACACGTAAATATGGAGATGTTGCCACAGCAGGATTACTTCCTTCGGTTTTGGAAATATATTCCTGGTTTTCCTTGCTGCCTCTTATACCTGTTTACGAAATATCGCCGAGCTGACGAGACGAAGCAGTGCTGCTTCGCTACCACCATCCATAAGACGAAGCAGTGCTGCTTCGCTACCTCCGTTCATGAGACGAAGCAGTGCTGCTTCGCTACCTGCGTCCATGAGACGAAGCAGTGCTGCTTCGCTACCACCGTTCATGAGACGAAGCAGTGCTGCTTCGCTACCTCCGTTCATGAGACGAGCTCTTCACTGCTTCAGAGACACGAGTCGAACAGCAGGTGTCGGATGAGGCTCATCATGATTACACGAATCCATAACTGGGACGACATCTGTATACCCACATAGGGATTTACTCTGTCAATAAATCATTTTTCGAAGCTCCTTCACCGTTAATATTATCAGAGCTGAACCAGGGGATGTTATCACACTGGCTCCTGTTTACAGACATTTGATGATGACAGTATAATGCCGGAAGGCCAGACTTGACTGAGTTATAGTAAATCTTGTTGAATGTTGGATCAGCGCAAATATACCATAATCAAACCAGCGAAAAATAGAGAACTGAATATAAATCTTAATGTCAAATTTTACCCCGCGCTGGACGGAGGCAGCTGGCAAAGCTGTTTTGAAAGCTAGGGATGTTTGACAGGTTTATTTTCCCGTCACATGGTTAAAAATGGGGAAATGTATCCAGGGTGGAACTGTGAGTAATCTTATGCCAGAAGCAAAGGAAGGAATTTCCGCTTGCTGAAGCGAGCGGAGGTCAATCCTTGACGTCTTGGTACCAGGAATTTGCCATGAGTGTGGCACAAGCCGTAGAGAAACTGGCGACTGACGTGGAACTTCAGGTCATTAAGGTCTAGTTTCACAAAGACGAACAACACATCTGAAGGACTTATAGAAGGGGATTATGTTCTGATAGTTAGCGTCTTTGACTATGAGTCAGCACGGGCGCGCATTGGGTTCGAATCCTGGGCGCGGTACTCGGCCCACTCCCAACCCAGGTATACACTCTCCCCTCTGGCTGAGCTGGTCGATAAGTGGGTACATGTGTGTGTGTGTGTGTGTGTGTGTGTGTGTGTGTGTGTATACACGAAGAGAATCAACGGCAAGGTAGTGCATATATATACCAGGTTAAG
>JAUTXX010527728.1:0-11131 GCA_032273605.1 Panulirus laevicauda | reverse complement strand
AATATGCACTTCAGATATTCGAAGTCTCGAATCCTCTTCAACATCCTCGAACCATATCTCACAGATCAGCTTTCCACGTTTTCTCTTTTCTTTTTTTTTTTATAGCAGCCAACATGCAACAGGCAATAGCATGCGCGAGTCATGGCCATCTCAGATGGAAGGTAAGATAACAGGTATGAGAAGGAAAAAAAATGGAAGAAGAATTAATTTGAGTTCCTTGGGTATTTGTAGACCCGACTCTTAAATGTGGAAAGGCCAAAGGGCGAGGGAAAGAAACACACACACACACACACACACACACACACACACACACACACACACACACACACAAACAAAGGAGGATAACTCGACAGCTTTGGTGTACAAGGAAAGAGGAAGGTGTCATAACGGTTAATCCTAGTACGACTGGTCTCCACACAAGAAGCTATGGGAAGCAGCAGCAAGCAACCAGAAGCGTGCCACGTATCCAGATCACAGGGACTAGGACACCTTTCTTGATATACTTTAAGAACTTCTTTACCTTGAATACCTTTCTATATCTCCTAATTGAGCTCTTCAAGTTTTGCCACTTCTTTCATCAACAGACTGTCTCCTGTACTTGATCACATCCTGAATTCCAGTCACAAATCTTTTCAATTCCTGGTCCTCTGCCGAGACCTTCCTTGAAGATCGCCCCAGCCATACACAGACGACCGTGAGGCCAACGCATCGTTGCCTCACTGCTCCTCCAACGTGCAGATCACACCCTCGTCTGCTTGCGTCGTACCAGACGCTCGAGTCTCTCTCTCTCTCTCTCTCTCTCTCTCTCTCTCTCTCTCTCTCTCTCTCTCTCAGAAACATTATCCTCCCTCGGATCCATCTTGGTCACCTATCACCCGTAATCATTTTCCTTCCCCCCTCATCTATCATTCCGCCGTATACCTTCCTTCCTACGTATAATTAACTAACCCCGCTAAAGATCATATATTCATTCTGTACACCTATATTTCTATACAAAGCTCCAGTCACTGCGTGCATCCACTTCCCTGACACTGTTTTCATCCCAAGTCTTCGCACTGCCTGGCTCCTCCCTCACACGTCTATCTGGCCACTTGATCAACTCAACGCACTCGTATTCGCCTTTTTCTCGACCACTTTTTCTTGTTCGCTCTCAAGTCTTCCTCACACACTTCGCTGCAGTCTCTCAGGTTCCATTCCTCTAGACCTGTTATAGATAGATTAATTTCCTCGGGATCTCCGATAATATCCGAATGTTCAGAGAATATTTCCTTTCGTCTCCTGCAAATATCCTCCGCCTCTGATAACGATCTAACATTTACATTTATTAATGTCTCGTGCGGTCCAGAGTCCCTCTCAGCCATCCTGTACCACTCCAGTATATTCTCTAATTCCAAATAGACTGAATCTCAGACGTCTTTCAGATCAGATAATTTATCTTTAATATTTCTTATAACCTGGTGTGTCGTATTGCTTGCTGTTCCATACGTAACATTTTCTTTATCTTGTTAAGTCTCTTGCTTTTCCTAAGACGGCGTTTTCTGTTTTTCACTCCCTCCAAGATGTTATTCCTTTCTCTCTCAACCGACGCAGGTGTCAGCGTACATTTCACAACATGACCCGTAAATTTCTCCAACGTATTCACTTCGTCGTATCTCCTCCGCTTGACGAAAGCCCGGAGCCTTACTACAGTGAACACCTGGCCTTACGTACACCCTGCGGGTCTCTGCTTGATGCAGCTGGAGGGCGTGACCCGTAGGCCTACTCATTCACCACATCCTGGCTGGCCTGGTAAACATTATACGTGGTTGTCCTGGCCATTCTTAAACTTCCCCAGTGATCAGTCCGTAGCGAAGACAAGTTTCCTCTGTTTTCTCACAGTATTTTCTTCAAACTTTCCAGTTTTAGTTGTTGTATGTTTGGACCAAGTCTTTCATGCCAGTCATGTCACTCGGAACTGTTTCTGGGTGCAGATATGTACCCGTGATATGTAACCATAACTTCGTTATTTCCCAACCACTGCAAGTTGAGCCTTAGTGCTTTCAATCGTTTCGTGTTGTTTACATTTCTAACAGTGTCGGGAGGGACAGTAAGAGATCTTTATAGATTTTCACTCTGAAAGGTAATGTCATCACAAATTAGTGTTGCATTGGTGAGAACATCAGCTTATTTAAAAACACCATTGGTTTTGCGCCTCTTGTCTTGAGCGTCCATAAAATCCAGCCTGTCATCTGTTTGGAAGAGGCAAGTGTTGCTCTTTTGTTTTTGCTGAAGGTCAGATCATCAAGACATTATTACTCGAGGTCGTTTACACTCCTCCCCCGAGATATGAGAGTGTTAGTGTCTTCGATATTCTCTATAGTACTAGTTTTTATTATGTCACTTCCCCCCAAAACGAAATAAGCTGCCAGTTTTCATCATCCACCAAAGGTGTCTTGCTATCCGTGGTCCTCCAGGAGACGTGATCTACGCCTCTTTGTATAGTCTCTCGCCGTCTCCTGCTGTCAAGATCATCTGCAAAGCATGATACGAACCTGCAGTTTGCGTCTGTGTCAAATATAAGAATGATAAATAGTACAGGTGCAAGTTTATTATCCTGTAGGCAGTGGAACTGCTTGATTTTACATGTAATCTGTTAGTGAAGAAGTGGTATATCTCTTTCTTCCCACTTTTCCTGTTTTTCTCATCTTGTTCAGAGTCTGCGTCTGTCACATCAGCATCGTGTTTGTTCTCCAGCAATGCTGTATCAAGTGACAGAGGTAAGATCTTCCTGCCTTGAAACTATGTTGCCCTGGGTTAGGTGAATAAATTGATCTCATGAAGTCGCTTGACTTACAACTTAACGAATCTCTTAAAAATCTTTGCTTTCAAATTCCTGGATGTGTGCGTCGATGTGTGCGATGTGTGTTGGTTTCATAATCCTTGAGGTTATGCCAGGACCCAGGCTCTCATTGTCGAGGATATTTGGTGCTTATGTTACTGGTGTTTACGTCTATTCACAAGACTGAGCTCCGAGTGTCTGGTCTAGGGGTAGAGTGAGAGCATGAGCCGGATGTCAGAGGACCTCTCGAAGTCATGTGACGTCATCTGTTATGTGTTAATATGGAGGAACTGCCGACTATGGGAGGAGTCATATGCGTCATTCAATTTCAGGGTGACTTATGGCTCACTGAACACAGATTCGTATCTCGTTTACTTAGGATCTCCCTCGTCTTGCTATGTCACCCGTCCCTGTACCCTCTCCTATTCTCATTGAGCCACTGGTACCTGGAGTCCTTGACTATGAACTTTGCCTAAGGACAGATTTGTTTTGGGTTTTCCTCTCAAGCCAATGGCTCTTTCCCCCTTTTTTTTTGCCAGACCTATATTGTCTGCATCTTCGCATTCCTTTGACAAGTTTGCTTCCCCGTGGCTTTTCAGGTCTGCAGCTCTTTTCCTCTTCTTCATATGACCTATGTCCTAACCTCATGCATTCTCAATGTTAATATCACCGTCTACTCTACAGTTGCCCCCGTTCTTACTCCACCAACCCATGATACCTCCCTTGCACTTACAGATGCTTGACTGCTTCTGAAGATGCAAAGGCAACCTGTTGGAAGAACTGAGCCTCTCAAAATCACACCACCTCCTCCTCCTCCCCGAGATCGAGCAAGCATTGTAAGGCTCATGACCTACTTCATGAAGCACCCAGACCTGTAGTATGATAAACACTTGTTATCCTTATGATGCAGAGTCCATGACAGTAACCAGACTACGACTACTGCATCTCAGATCACATCCCCTTGAACACGACATGACGACCCTTGAACACAACGTTACGACCTTTGAACACGACAAGATGACCCTTGAACACGACATAATGACCATTGAACGTTACAACGGTACGACCCGTGAACACGACATAATGATCCTTGAACACAACAGTACGACCTTTGAACACCACAGAACGACCTTTGAACACGACATAATGACCCTTGAACACAACTCTCCGACCATTCAACATGATGGTGCGACCACTGAACATTACCATGTGTACTGTGCGAGAGGGGAGTTCTACACTCGTGAGGTCCCATCTCTTGAGGTGTATCCAAACAGATATGTGCACATCTTTAAGTCAAATACACACTCCTGTATACCTTTGAAATACACACACACACACACACACACATACGTGTATGTACCTTAAAGACGTACATCTCGACGTGCAAAGCCGTGAGGCGAGGGGCGGGGCGCGGTGCGGAGGGGGCGTGGCGTGGTGAGTGGCTGGCCGCATCCATCAACCACAGTCTCGGGCCAGTGGTCACACAGGCCAGCCGGACCCCATTATGCCAGAGCCGCTCGCTGGGTGTGCCAGCCCGGTCCACATTACCATACTGTATAATACACCTACACCTGCCTGCCTGCTGGTGTCTGTGTGTGTAGTGCCGGCCCCGTATACGCCACACCCTCCCGGTACTCTTGTATCGGAAGAGGAGCCCCAGTACCCTGTCTGCCCGGTGTTTATGACACTCGTGTGGCCGCTGTGCCCCGCCCCGTGGTTTTGACACCCGCTGTGTGGCCCGGTGCCCCACCCCGTGGTTTATATACCAGCTACTTGGCCCCAGTGCCCCGCCCCGTGGTTTATATACCAGCTATGTGGCCCCAGTGCCCCTCCCCGTGGTTTATATACCAGCTGTGTGGCCCTGGTGCTCCGCCCCGTAGTTTATATACCAGCTGTGTGGCCCCGATGCCTCGCCCCATGCTTCATGTACCAGCTGTGTGGCCCCGGTGCCCCGCCCCGTGCTTTATATACCAGCCAGGCACCTTACCTCTCCCAGCGCCCCACCTCGAGGCGAGGCGGTCAGATGCTGGCAAGACAACTTGACCCTCGACCAACTTGAACGTGTCTATTTTCTCCCAAGTTATGAAGGTGTTTACATATTCAAATGACAAATTACCATACACCCGAGTCGGGTTCCTAGCATTCACCTGCAGTGGTGGCCAGACTCCTCTCCCTGAGGTACACGGTCTAAGCATATGGCAGCACCAGATCCACTGGAAGTGTTGGGTGTGGAGCCACTCTCCTGGACGTGACCCCGACTAATGCCTCACGTCTTGATAACATTTCCTCCCTGGACTGGATCTGAGTACAGAGCGGCGTGCATAAGGAAACTCGCTGGGGGATTTCTCCCCGCCCGGGATTCCACCCGAGGGACTTTCTACTGTGATTCGAATGTGCTGACACTTTGCACCGGTGCGTCAAGCTGTGGGTCACCAGTTCTGACTTGATCCCTGGGGTCAGCGGTGGCGGAGTCAGCAGGCGTGACCAGGGCTGGGCTCCTGCTCACGCCAAAAGCCCTCACCAGCGAAGCGTCAGACACAGACAGGTCCCGAGGGTCCAGCACCAGGCTTAGTGGTGGTGGTGATGATGATGAGGGAGCTAGAGGTTGTGGTGGTGAGGGAGTAGGAGGTGGTGGTGGTGATAGTGAGGGAGCTGGAGGTTGTGGTGGTGAGGGAATTAGAGGTTGTGGTGGTGAGGGAGTAGATGGTGGTGGTGGTGATAGTGAGGGAGCTGGAGGTTGTGGTGGTGAGGAGGGAGGTGGTTGTGGTGGTGATGGTGAGGGAGCTGGTTCTAAGTGATCACATATTTTGCTTTTCTTTACACAAGCAGAATCTTAGGTGGACAGCTGGGCTTCCTTCCCTGTGTCGTTGGGGTGATGTTGTCGCTGGCTTCCAGACGTGTGTACCTGGAACATTTCCAGGATCTTAACTCCTTTCTGCATGGAACGTAAGACCACGAGAAGGAGTATACCCTCCACACGAAGCTAGAGATTCGACCATCTTCTCCTGCGACATATTGCCACTTACTTTCAGAATGCGAGTCAGTGATGGTCAGATGTGGTCTGAGCAGCTCTGGATGATCATCGTCCGTAACGAACTCATCAGGTCATCACTCACGGGGTTCCTGATTGGCTTATTGACCAGCGGTGCCTCGTTATCTCCCTCATTATCATCACCGACGCGCATCTGTAGTCTGTGTCCGCCCGGGGATCCGCTGATTCTGTTCCTGCCCAGCTTCTCGCATGGTGACGTTGTGCAGCGGCGGCGGTGTTGTCACTGTGGAGGGGTTGCGGTGTGTCGCTGTGCTGTTGTCGCTGTGGAGGGGTGTTGTCGTTGTGGAGCGGTGGCGGCGTTGTCGCTGTGGAGCGGTGACGGTTTTGTCGCTGTGGAGCAGTGGCGGTGTTGTCGTTTTGGAGGGGTGGCGGTGTTGTCGTTGTGGAGCGGTGGCGGTTTTGTCACTGTGGAGCAGTGGCGGTGTTATTGTGGAGGGGTGGCGGTGTTGTCGCTGTGGAGCGGTGGCGGTGTTGTTGCTGTGGAGCGGTGGCGGTGTTGGAGATGGTGACTGTGGGAGAGTTGGTCGTTCCGAGGATGCGGGTGGTGGGGAAAGTTGTTGGTGACTCGGAGGTTGGTGGTGGTGATGGAGTATGGCAGAGAGTGAGGGAACAGAGATAACAATCATCTCTCGAATTCCACTCCACAGAAACGTTACTGTCACACAATCAAGTCTGGTCTGCTGACGGCCCGTCATCACTTTCTTCGGTGTGGTGGACGTGGCAGGCGAGCGACCACACCAGCAGCAGGACAGACGGAGGGCCACTTATAAGTAACTTAACCCTGAAGAGAACGCCCCACACCAGCCCCTGGGGAAATCATGGGGACACAAAATGAAAACAGCAAAGCCTAACTAAGATGGTGTCGCCATTCCTCACTCGGCCCTGATTTCAGATATGTTCTTCCAGCAGCCACTAGAAATGTTAAGGACTGTACAGTGGGGTACTTTAAAAAGGGTCTTGAAAAGTACCCATAAAGTGTACCAGACCAACCTGGACATTGTGGGGAATACGTCAGCCTAAGAACAGTGGCCTCAAACAGCCTAACTGTGCAGAAAAACAAAACAACAGTCTTGGTTCCAGACCTAACTGTGGGGGTAAAAGGCCTCCGACACCATAGGAAGGTATGTATTGTAATGTTAAAGTCCCTGGCCTTGCTGTAGGGGTAGAAGACCTCCGACACCATCATAAGGCATACGTAAGATGCCAGACCCATCTGTGGGGGGACTAAGACCTTCCAGACCATTTGTGATTAGACGTATATTAAGGTAATGTCCCAGGCCGAGCAATGGGGTTGGAAGACCTCCGAAACCATCGTGAGGTACACCCATGATAATGCACTTTACGAACCAGACAACATCTCTGGCGTACCACCTTTCCTCTACGTGAGCCAACACTGCCAGCCTGGACAGCGAAGGCTTACCATACCTTACGTACACATTACAATGATTTCGCTGGCCGTCTAAGCCACAGCTCAGCCTGAGGCTTGCGATGTTCTACGAGCTAACGAGACAGGACTGCGGAACCACCACCACATCCTGACTGGTTTAATACACGCTATCCTCAAACTATCTAAGGCTCTCTTTAAATTTCATCACTGTACAGCCTGCAATGTTTCCAATAGCTGCAGGATATGTGTTAAACAGTCCTGGGCCCCAGATGTGGAATGTTTTCTCTTGCTGTATTTATCATACCATTTGATTTCAGTGTTAATATTTCAAAGAATATTCCTTCCTGTGGTGCTGATACGGAGCTATTTCTTCTTCAGTGTAAGTTGGACACCATACCATCAGGGATTTTCCAAGTGTAAATTACAATATACTTCTGTCTGAGCGTAACAGACTACAGCCTCTGTGTTTCCTGGCGTTCCCAGCGTTTCACAGCTTGTGAAACACTTTAGCACTCTTCTTAAACCAGGGATTTTGCCCACCCTGAACGGTGAGGTTAGCACACAGCAATATTAGCAATATTAGGGAGTGAGTATTTGTGTATTTCCGTTCGTCATCCTGGGTTCTTCTTCTCGTCTTTAAGTCTGTTAAAGTCAGCCTGGCATCTTTCTGAACGAGGCAAACGCTGCTCGCTTACCTTCGCCAACATCAGGACGTCTGCCATTATTAACTTCACATTGTTGATGCGTAATATGATAGTGTCTGTTTTTCTCCCTTTTTTTTTTTGCAATGGTTGACTACGCCGGAGCCCAGTCTATGCCAAGGCTCTGAAATGAGTTCCTGGGAACGAAAATTCCCGTTTGTAATTATGTCCAGAATAGACGGAAGAGCAGTGTTGCACGACACACATAGGATCACTGTTTCCCTATCTTTGGTAATGACTTTTTACCGGGTCAACACACACTGCAAAGATATTGCATCCTAAATATCTAGGATCGAAGACTCTGCATCGTTACAACAATCAATGAAAAACAAGGGGTCGAAACAAAAGAAAAATGACTGGATCCTGGACCAATATCAACAAACTGTTCACAATCTATCTACCTGGCTGTTAAGACTAACACAGGCCTGCACACTGCGGCTGCAGACATCTTTATTTATCGAATAGGTCACATTGGACCCAACCCTCCAGGTATACAGACATTTGGTATAACGTACGCTTGTTACTGATACACCTCACATACCAGTGTCACTCTGGCATGTGAGCAGATCGGCTCCGCTCTGGACCAACCTGACTCATTCCCCTGCCCCTCCCTCCCTCCTGAACACACACACACACCCAGTGTCAGGTGTGTTGCCGACGCCCGCCCGTGCTAGAGTGCGTCGTCCTGGACCTCCAGACACTAATTATACTATCTTTTGACTGAAGCTGTAATTTCCTTTACCCGGCTGGTATTATTCTACTGGTCAGCGTCCTTGTTCATTCTAGGGAGGAGGTTATTCTTGTGTGTGTGTGTGTGTGTGTGTGTGTGTGTGTGTGTGTAAGAACCAGTCCTTTCGTTAGGTTTAATGTTTATATCATTTTCCACATCCCACATCTTCATTTTGATGCGTCGAGTCTCGAGTGTTCGTAAGCAAACCCGTAATTTAAATGCCCGATGCAGTTGATAACTACAGTGGACGACCTTTGTATACTTGTTCCCCCTCGGAAAGATTTCTGCCATCCTCCAGGAGACGATGCAGGGACGCGGCGGCAACATTCAGTACGTCAGAGCGAGAGAGAGAGTACACACACACACACCCTGAGCAGCCTCACCACTGGCTCTGGTTCTGCGTGTCCTCCTCGGTAATGTCGATCTGTCATCTTCCTTAACGACGAGAAAAAGGAGTTCTGCTAATGACATGTGAGGCCTTGCGACAGTTAGGCCAAGGCCCTTAACTACACACACACACACACACACACACACACACACACACACGGGGCTATGGTGATGCCTCTCGCGCGACCTACATCCGATTTCTGATCATTTCTGTCGTGCGGAGGAGCAGGAAATCTCGGGGTCACGTCGTACGTCCGTCCTCTGCGTCGATCATCGTCGAGATTACTACAGCAACCCCCCCCCCCCTTCCCCAATGTCCTGGGTGGGGCTACGGTTGGTGTTTCTGTCCGTGTCAGAGAGGAGTGAGGGAGTGTAGAGAGAGCTCGTCATCGCGACGGAGTATTAGGTAAATGCTACAACCAGAGGATCATGAGCGGTGGCCTCCCATACTGGCTCACCTGACCCGACGTCACACTCAACACCACGCTGAGTCATGTATGGTTACTCACAGATGGGTATGACCGACCTAGCTTTATAGGTACGTAAACTCTCGACATAATTTTTTTTATGCGACTTAAAATTGAAAATCAAAAATTATAGTAATACACCTTAAAATTTTTAAGGTAGATAACTATACTCCCGACCTGAAACACTTGCATACCATCCCTCTCTAGCCTGCAACACTTGAACATCCTCCCGTCCCAGTTTGCAACACTTGGACACCATCCCTCTCCAGCCTGTGACACTTGGATACCTCCCACCATCCCTCCCGGACCTGCAACATATGCATGCACTCCTCCGTGCGTACACTCTCAGACAAACCTGGTCGAAATGCGGCATCGTGAGAGGAGGGAACAGGATAGGCTGGTAGCTCTGGTCGACTTAGCGGCATTATGAGCGCAGTTAGTTGGGTAGGCTGGCTGCCCTGGTCGACCTGCGGCATGGTGAGAGCAGGTAGCAGGTAGGCTGGCAGCCTTGGTCGACCTGTGGCACCATGAAAGCAGCAAGCAGGGTAGGCTGGCTGCCCTGGTCGACCTACGGCAACGTGAAAGCAGGTAGCAGGTAGGCCCGCTGCCCTGCTCGACCTGCGGCAACGTGAAAGCAGGTAGCAGGTAGGCTGGCTGCCCTGCTCGACCTACGGCAACGTGAAAGCAGGTAGCAGGGAAGGCTGGCTGCCCTGGTCGAGCTGCGGCACCGTGAGAGCAGGTAGCAGGTAGGCTGGCTGCCCTGGTCGACCCAGCACGGGCCCAACATGACCAACACCATCCATCTTCACCGTAATGAACGCACGTTCCAGCTCCTGCGCATAAACTCTCGTTTTCTTTAATACATTCCACAGTGTACCTCGTCACGACCCTCGCATGAAATCTAAATACTTTATACTTTTTGTCATTTTTACACTTACACGAAGCCGAACCTCTTCTGGTAAGCTGGGGAAAAAATAACACGAAGCAGTTATTAGCGTCATTCCTGAAGTAGTTGGAGTCATAAAAGCAAAGTAGAGAAAGTATTACGACGAGCAAAACACCCTCAGGTAATTGACTGAACTTCATTATACCTAGAGAGTTGCCCAGGCGAATGGGGTGCAAGAGGTGACCCCCCCGGTTAATGTACTCGTCTGAGCGGTAAATAATCTGAGCTAATTGTACAAGAACGATGTGGGCTGACCCACGGCTGGCCAGGGGAGAGAGAGAGAGGTGTAGAGGCTCTCCGGCAGCAGCAACCATCGTGTTCAACGCTTCGTCTTGCACCACTCCATCTTCTCTCGTGTCCGTGGTCAGAGTCCTGACCTGCGCGGCTGCCCTCCTCTCCTCCGGCTGCAGTGACCTGACCCTCGGGGCTCCTCGGAGGCGCCCTAGTGACCCAGCGAGACCTACAAGGCGTGAGGGGCGGGGCAGGTTTCCTACCTCAGGTTCAGGAGGTCCCACACCGTGGTGAAGGCTGCCCACCTACTACTGCCAAACACAGTGACCCCAGGCGAACCCCGCGTCACAGCTGCCCGCATCAGATACCACTGGGTTGACATGAACAATTCACTTTCCAAAGTTACTTCTTT
>JAUTXX010527717.1:0-11131 GCA_032273605.1 Panulirus laevicauda | reverse complement strand
TGCCTCACCTCGCCATGCCTCACCTCCCCTCATCATACCTTATGCCCCACCTCACCGTGGAGACCTAGCCTCCCCGACCCCATAAACAAACCCTTCATGAACACCTCCTCCTCCTCCTCCTCCTCCTCCTCCTCCTGCCCTGCGCCTCCTTGTCATGGTTCTCTGCCTCTCGCGTCATGGTCAAGCCCCAACTCCCTCCTCCAGAGCACGTTTTCTCTTCCTCTCCACTCCCCAGGAGTTCATTCTTCTCCCCCTTTGTTCTCGGTCCATATTTACTTACTCCCTTTCTCACTCACATGGCCTCTCCTCTTGGGTTGATTATCTCATCCCTCTTTGGAGTAGACTTCACTCATCCTCCACACAGCTTGAATATCTCCCTTCTCCCTCCCACTCGACCAACTCACTCAACTCAAGCTTCTCCACTCTCCATGGCTTCTTTAAACTCTCTCTCTCTCTCTCTCTCTCTCTCTCTCTCGCTCTCTCTCTCTCTCTCTCTCTCTCTCTCTCACACACACACACACTTGACGAAACGATGCTCACACGACTCGTTCTTCGTAACTCTAAATCTTCCTGTGGTGAGCGCGACGCACTAACCTTCCATTTTGGTGAACTCACATTGTAAGTACTCATAAGTATGTAAGAACACCTTCCAACCTTTGATCAGATCTTCTCTCCCCCCCTTGTTTACCCCTTACATTCTTTGCCCTTCCTGCCGTATAACATTTCGCTCCTCCTCCTTCTCCTCCTCCTCCTCCTTTTCGCTCTCTCCCACTAGGTAACAGCAGGAGAATCAGGAGTGGCAAGGAGGAAGGGAGGAGGGAGGAGGGGGCAGTAGTTGACCTTGGACGAGCCAGACTGCGTGGCTCTCTTAAGATCCTGCAAGACTGGATCCAACGCCCACACTACCTCGACCTCTGTTCTGACGCCCATGCTTCCACGTCTGCCATACTCACTCCCTAGGCTCCTGTAGCGCTTGAAACTTCACCCCAAAGGCCCTGTAGACACTCGCTCACACTCGTTGGCTCCTGCAGAGCTTAAGGCTTCATGCTAGAGGCCTACATGTATATAGCCACTCACACTTCTATCCGATCAGTCTTATTTCATTGAAGTGGTTGGAGGAAAAAGAGAATGTTGAACAGGAGAACGAATAGTTTGAAACATAAAAGAGAACTAAAGAGACTTCAGCTATGTGGGGCAGATCATCAGCTTATGTGTGAGAGAGGTGCCTCATCTATGTACCCTGGCAGACTGAGGTTCTGTATGTACTGACGTTGCTGCTTGTTGGTTTGAAAAAGGAAATTGCACTGTAACTAAGCTAAGCTCATTGTGTATATCTACGGATGGCCAGAACCTTTCTTAGTGCGCTAAGTGCTGGAGGAGCCGTAAGAAGCGCGTTTCATTATGTTCTGCTGTTAAAGTCTCGAATTTCTTCGTAGTTTGTGTTATTGTTGTCATCTAGCATCTGCCATACTCTCTTTGTTGTTTCTTGAAGTCCAACACTTCTACATTGTCCTCCTCCTCCTTAGCCTCCTCCTCCTCATCCTCCTCCTCCTCCTCCTCCCACCCTACTCCCACAGGATTCACACATACCTGCACCACAGACACAGTCAGATACACAGTCAGATGCACACACACACACACACACACACACACACACACACACACACGTCACTCCCCTTACCCAAGCCACCAACCCAGAGTCTCTTAATAACTTACAACGTGCACCAATCACCCCATCACTCAGTCTAATTTGTGAAAGTTTTGTATTTGAGTGGGTCCATAATGACACTACTTATTCAGGATAGAACCCTAAGCAGCCTTATCATTTTCTCCATTAAAGCTTTTGACTTTGTAAACATTAACGATATCATAAAAAACCTCGACCTGGCACTACGTGCGTGTCGCATCTCCTGGCTAGGCGACTTGAAATGTACGTACGTGAACCTGCAACAGTCGTAAGTTAAAAGGTGGTAAAGCTTTAGATCAATAGTTTACTCCTTCCTTTTGTCCGTCTTATTGTAAATCGCGCTATAGTCAGTGCAGTTTGGCTGGTATGATCATAAAAACTTTTGATGGGGTAGAGAAAAGCGACACCCTTGACCTTATCTATGTCTGCCTCACTTCTGTATCAATCGTAGACGGCTGATCTGATGAGAACGTTTGGTTTCTGGATGATAACACCTTGCTAATCACTGCAGAGTTCCTGGCCCTTAATTTCTCTCTTGATGGCCCTTTCCCTTCATCTTTTTTACGCGAGAGATTATTATTTCCACCACGAAATCTGGTGATAGCTTATCTGCAATATAACCGGGAAACTTGACCGGTAACCCGGAAGAAATCACTTTCGCTAGGTGCACCCATATAATCCAGGTCAATAGCTGACATTCTGATGATGGAGTAAAAACTAAGAAGGATCGAGGAGAGATTCCTACATGTTTCATTGACAACTTCCCTAAGTTAGCAGAGAAATAATCTTATATAAAATTAAACTCAAATATCCCCCAGATACCAAGAATCTTTTAGTTTTCCTTTTAAGTGATGATTCTACATAACTTCCCAGGTTGCTTAAATCCTTTAATGTTAATGTAGCCTTCAGCAGTAACAATACTGTAAAGAATATCTATATCAAAAACTCACCAGAGAATTCTGCTGGCTGTGTTTACACAATACCTTGTAAGAATTGGAATATGTGTTATGTTGGGAAAACTGGTAAGAATTGGAATATGTGTTATGTTGGGAAAACTGGTAAGGATCTTTATGTAGACTTAAGCGACATAGATGTAGTATAAGAACAGGACAAGAATTAAATGCTTTGTTTAATCAGGTCAAAATCTTTATGGCCATTGTATTGACTGGAGTAATGCCAGTTCAATTATTGATTATAACTCTTCTACCACAAAAAACACTAGTGAATCTTCTATTACTAAATACACAATGAATTGTAACATTAATATTAGTGAAGGTTCATACAAATTGGATAGCATTATTGTAGGCAAAATGCTTCCTGCCAGACAATGTCAACTCTCTCTCAGATCACTATATCATCCAACCTCTTTTACTTCTGTCTTTTCCTCCCTTGTCCCGATGTAAATCTTGAAAGACAAATTTTGTCGGTGGCGGGACGCGTACAGTTAGATGATTGCCGTTGTAAATTGATATCTGTCATTCATTCAAGCCGTCAAACCTCAGGCCTCCGAGCGTCACTCTAAGAATTTTGATCATCTCGGAACATCGTTCCACAACCCCTCACTTCCCTGGTCCTACCACATCAAGAATAAATTCCGTCTCCCCTACTGATGAGTTTTGAGTCCCTTATGAAGGACCTCTTTGTCCTCGGGTCGTCCGGAGGGGGGCTCTCTCCCTCTTACCTCCAAAACACCCCTCCAAACAAAATCACCCTCCATAACTCCCAAGCCGTCATCCCCACCAACTAGGATTCCCTGACTGATGACCACCCCAGGACCCAGCGCTGGTCACCTCTCGGTTACCGCCTCGCTCATACTTCAACAAGACGCCCACATGCTATTGTTCGGGTCTAACAGTGCGACTGTCGTTTCCACACTCCATACATGGCATAACTCCTCCTCCTCCTCCTCCTCCTCCTCCTCGTCCTTCTTCCTTTCCTCTCCCATGTATCTCCTCCCTCATCCCAAACCTCACACCCCCTCATTCATATTTTATCACCAGCGCCAACACCTCCACCAACAAGTCCAAAATATTACATCCTCCTTCTCCTTACATGGCAGCACGAGCTGTGGTGTCGTCTCGTCGTCCACAAACATTCTGGGTAATATCTCACAACAGACTGTAGATCGATATCCATCTTCACAGGTGGAGGCTTCAAGGTTCTTTTTTTGTGTGCTTATTATGGATTCTGAGAGTCGAACACATTCTATCAACAATTTGTATAGAGTTGAATGCGGTTAACACAGATGATTTTAGAGTCCAATCTTACCTAAGCATCCTGAATGCTTTCCAGTGTAGAAAACATTGTCACTTGGTCGGTTCCAACACCATGATTACAAGGCCCCTTTTTTGCGGTACAGAGTCGAGACCCCTTTATCGTAATGATGAGAATCAAATCCCTTTTGTACTAGCAAGAGAGATGGCGGTCGAGACAATGTTTACACCCGCTCTCTATCGTCGTCACACCAACATACCTACCAGCTTCGACGAGAGGAGGACCATTTTCGAATCTCGTCTATCGATTGTTGGCCTGAATTATCCCTCATCATCACAGGTTTTAAGAAACCCTAGACGCATAATCCCTGCTCTTAAATCCCGCCAACCACAGAGTACCTCTCGATAACGCAGATTCTTTATCATTAATTGAATATCGAAAGATCAAGGAGGCGTGCTCGTCCCCTTTGTATTTCACCATGATGGTTGATTACAAGTGTGCGCTTGTACCGCACTCCACCACGACGCTGAACTAAAGTGATAATTGTTGGCGTGTTGTGCCCTGAATCCACACTTGCAAAAACTGGTGTGCCAGACGACTGGATCTGTTTACCCCCACACTTCCATCAGACAGATCACACATAATTATCTCCTGCGATCCTCCACGGGTTCTGGACTTCACTTTTCTTTCTTTCTTTCGTAATTTGTTGATGTACTTTATCGTTATTCTATCATGATAATGTCCAATATATGCACAGTATCTGTAGGTGCTCGTGATACTACACTCTGGCTTTCCTACTCCATTGTAACACAACTTCTCTGGTTCTGTAGATCACAGTTAACCTTCCTGGCTCCCTCAGTGACCCTTATAATCTAGCCACTACTTTTCACTACTGACCATCCTTATTACTAACTTTCTTGGGTCTTGAACTTCCACCCTTAACTCTTACTTTATTAGTTCTCTAACCTGTGCCATTTTTCCCGGCTTACTTCAGTCTTACCAGTGCCTTCATTGCCTCCCATACACAAGCCTATATTTTCTTTGGCCATGTCCAATACCATTAATGACTACCTCTGTCCAATACCAATCTTCATTCTCATTTCTCTCCTCCGCTGTCGCTTTCCTTGGTTCCTCCTACCTGTGTTCCAATGCCCTCCCTGGTAGCAACTTACCCATCACTCCCGTTTCTTTTGTCTATTTTCTATCAGAGGGAGAGGGACGGTGCATCTGACGGCCGCCGACACACAGAGCAACGCAGCAGTTAGGGTATCTTCTACATAAGCTGGGCTGGCCTCGCTCCTTGTGGGTGATCAAACGGTTAACCAACAGATGAGAGAAAGTATGGATGTTCTCTATATTAACTAAGCTTCAGGTGGCGTGTACCAGCAAAGACTAGAAGGAGCAATATATGGTAAGAGGAAGGATAAAACTCGTTTGTATAAAGATGGAAGTAACGGTGTGTTAGTGACAAACAGTGAACGCGACACAAAGCGATTGAGATTAACCGTCTGAGTATTTGAAGTCATTTTACTCAATGGTTAAGTCATCATTATATACAAGGTCAGGCTAACCCGTTGTGCTTAAGAGGTTAAGTCATCGTAATCAAGGGATTGAGTCATCATGCTCAAAGTTTTAAGTGTAAATGAGACGTTAGACTTGATTCCCACCTCGAGTTTATCTTGAAAGAAGGAGATCAATAAAGGGCAAGACGATATTGAGTGATGAGTATGAAGGAAGGAAGACTTAGGGCTGAGATATGTGCTCATGACAAGGCTTTGAAATGGATGTTGTTGAGGGGAATGGTGTCCCGGTGGACACTACCAAAAAGTAAAATTGAAATCAAGTTTGAAGACAGAAGGTTTTTGTAGGTGAAGGTCTGGGATAGATGGGAAGATTGGACGAAAATTGAATAGGAATGTAACTCTGTTCTTTGTGAAGAATTGCCAGTAAGCTGAGAGGTAGGTAGGTAGTGAGTCTGAAAGAGACCATGGGTTTTCTATTGTCCAGCATACGTTGAAGCTCATTAGAAATGCTGTGGAAGGTACGTGGTTCATAAATGTCTTGTTCATTAGAAATTTATTAACGTTTAAGCTTTTCAAGAATAGCATGCAACAGAGTTAGCGTTCCAGCAGTGTGCAACGACTACAAGATCAGAACTGAATGTGAAAGTTACGTTTTGGCATCTTACAAGGAGGTGATGGAGGCCGGTGAGGATTAACTCTTTCTTCTACAGGTCTACATGACTGGAATGCTGCAATGGTATGTGAAAGAAAACTGAAGAGAAGTCCAACTCACCTCATGTCAAATAGCACAATAATCGCTGCATTATCCAATCAGCTCAACACAACCACTGCACTGAGATAGAAAAGAGGTTCATCTAGACAAGATGAAGGAAAACCATTACAAGGATAATTGACAAGTCTGACGGAAAACTTTGTTGTTTGTGGAAGCTTTCTGAAAACTTTGAGTGACAAGAGAAAAACCAAAGGTATTGAGAACACGAAGGATTTGTGAATGAGCAGAGAAAGAGAGAAAAATCCGAAGAGAAATAGCTAAAACAAACTCTAATCTGCATGCTCGAGATTGAAGAGTTCTCTTAAAGTGGCAGGAGACTATTTCTCTTTCACAAAATCTGGCATAATGAGGTGTGACCGAAGTTGGTTTTCAAGGATTTGGATGCCAGTAATCAGGAGCGACTCATTCATCATCTTGTTCGGTTTGTTTCTTAGGGAAGAATTAGGAAATTCATTCAATTCAAACCCTTTATGAAGAATGTGAGAGAGCAGATAACCACTGAACAATCAATGATAAGTATCAGAAGAGATTGAGTTAGATTCAAAGATGGTTGAATTCTATACAAGCAGGATACCATGGGATTTGGTGTCATCATGGTGGACTGTATACCCTCTACATATCTCGGTTAAAGTTATATTTCCAGGGACAATATGTTACCTGTTTTCGTTGTCTGGATTTTTGGTTGCACATAAAGTAAAGACTCGGGTATATGGGGACGGATGAATAACATGTGAATAGAGCCAGGCAGTGAATAATGGAATCAATTTCTCCTCGTCTTATTTGGACACTTAGAATTATTCTTTAGCAACTAACCTCTTTCGCTTCCCCATCTTTAAGTTTCCGACTTCTCAATTCTAAAAGACTTTCCTTCGTAGCTTCCTGACCTCAACCTGTATCCATACTTTTCTCCCTTACCATTTGCCACCTATAATTCAATCCCATTTACTATCACGCATCTCAAGGCCTCCTGTTTTTCCTCTCCTTTTACCTCAATTCCCTTTTACCTTATACTGTTTGCTCCTTTTATCATTCGCTTAAATTCATCTTTCATATTTCCTTCCTCTCCCACGTGGAAATACCTCTGAACTGTATTCACACTTTTGATAATCTCTGTGTCATCTCGTTTTACTGGGACAGTTTTCTTATTACCCACACCTTGTGTGAGTGTCGCGATGATCCTTTATAACGTCACAGATAACATCCTCGTCCCTTAATGTATGCAGAAGGCAATGGCTCAGTCATTCCTCAGTAATGCAGATTGGACGCACTCCCACACAGGTGTTCGCTCCCTACAACACCTGCAGGGTCGGTATTGTTGATTCTCACGGCACTCAGGTCTAATTGGGTCGTTAAGATGCCCGCCGGTGAATTAATTGGTTGTCGATGCTAATACCGTTTATTGATGAGAGAGGGGTACCCCAGGCCTGTAGCAGCATACCTGGATCTTTGCTGAATATTGGTAATCGCTGGAGGAAGAGAGGCACCTACCCAACCGAACGTGACGCTTGAGTGTAAGTGTCCAACACTTGGGGTCCTCTCATCTTTGATCATGCGACCATTATGGGAAAATTGACTCTTAACTAAACCTTTTGATTTTCCTACTTTGGTGACAAGAATATGGGATGATATAGATATCTCATTCTTGCTTTTAGGTAAGAGATATCTAGTGGAAGTAACTTGTTTCCTCGTGTGAGGTGGTAGATATCTGGTGTGAAATACTATAGAGTTTTTGTTTGGTTAAGAATATGATACCTGGTATAGACAGCTACAGGCTAGGTTTAGTCAGGCTAAAGTAAGATTGTGTGAACTAATGCTGTTGTCTGGTAGATTAATCAATCACAAGCGGGTAGCTGCCGATGCGAATTATCAAGTGAATTACTATACAGCCAGCTTGGCAATATCCCTTCCATCTGACATTAAAGGAAAAGAATAGAAAGGGAGATCTAGCAGCATCCTTAATGATTCATAATATGATTTAATTGTCTTAAATCGTCTTTACAGTCCTTCATAGTATGATTTGATTGTGTCAAATCGTCTTTACAGTCCGAGCGACTATATCGGCTGTCAAAGACAGGAAGGATGGCAAGATTACGACAACCAGTCACTCAAGCTGTCCCTCCTGGTGTGGAATATGGGCGGTTTTGTAGCATCCTCAGTTGACATAATCATAGCAACGATAAACAACCATTGGTATTTTTAGAAGTCATTTTTCTCTCATAGATTTTTCTAACTCTGAAGCAAATTCTGTACTCGTAGATTCTCATTCTTCTTTTGTATATCTTTAGATTCAAACTCTAAGTGATTCTAGACGAAGTTATAATCGCAATGAATGAGATCTCTGCTTGACAGTCAGGATCGTAAAACCTACGTTACAAGTATATATCTTGGAAGTCAAATCTCTTGTGAGGCATCCAACATCATATATATATATCAGAATGCTTTGTGAATGTATCAACTTGTACATTCTATACTCGGTTACCCTATTTCATTTCGCATCATCAACTGGTTTAATTGTCGATCGAGAAGATAATTCAAAGCTTATAGAAACGAGATCTGCACCTCTTAGTGATAACAATAAGCCGCATTTGAAGTAAATCAGTGAACTGGTTATTGGCTGAATAAGCTTCGAATTCGCCATAAGATACGTGCTTACGAGGCACTTTCTCCTCTTGATCTGCCATGGAGCCACGGGCAGCGCTGCTCTACCGTGTTGATGGCTTTCGTCGACCTTTGAACTAGCTGTAAAAAAAAAAAAAAAGTAATTTATTCCGCAGAAGAGATGCTATCGTAACTTGCTAATGATTTATTGAAGTCTTCCTTAAACTCCGCGATTCTCTAGTGGTTTATTGTTCGTAATGACTGACTTTCGGTGGATGGCAATGACCGGTGCATTTTGACCTTCATGGGGAGGAGGAGGATGAGGAGGTGGGGAATGATGCAGTGAGGAGGAGGAGGAGGAGGAGGAGGAGGTTCCTTCTTATCACACGTTGTTGTCATGATATGGTGTCCAACGCAACACCATCGCCTTCTCCTGAGAGAAGTCTTTGATTATTCATGTTTGGCACCTTGTATACAAATGGGAGGTGTGGGGGAAGTGGGGAGGAGGAAGAAGAAGTCGTCCACTTCCATTTCTTTCTTCACTGGGTGATGGTTGATTGTGACAATATGATTCTAACCTGAATTCTTTACGATTGAAAAAAAAAACATGAAGATATGACCCCTGATGACTATGGTATGACCCTTGACCAAAAGGTATGACCGCTGATAACTATGGTATGACCCTTGACCAAACGGTATGACCCCTGGATGTGATATCAGGCCAATAACCTGATCGTCAGATAAGTGACAGACCAAAAGCGACGATACACCAAACTGTCGTACTTAACGGTCGTATTGTCGTGCACAAAGGTCTTGTCGTGCACAAAGGTCTTACTGTCGTGCTCAAGGGTCGCACCGTCGTGCTTATAAGGTTAAAAACCCCTTTGGATTTAACTTGAAGAAAAACGAGAAGTAGATTACAGGCAAGACTGAGGTGTTAAGGGGGCCACAAGAACCTTCAGTGCACCGTCTGAAGATGATGGCTTGGAGTTTGTATTGTAAGAAGAACACGTACGAACGCTCACTTCCCAGACGCCGGTTCACCTTTCTTAAGCTCCTTTGAAGATACCATTGCTGGTCCTTCCTAATTGAGAACCATTAGTGAGTTACAGAATATAACAAAAGCGTTCTAGGCAATCCCCAAATCGTCCCTCGTCGGGGCATTAGAATTGGGAGCCTCGTCTTAATCGTCCATAAGCTGCCGATCTGTTTTCATTTGTGACCCACTCAGATAGAGATACAGACCCCAGCGCGCTCGTAAAACCACACGCTAGCCACCCAATTACTCCTTATATTCCCCTAATTTACGATGGTCTAGTTAGGAGAACAAGCGCTGGGGATGCGAAGCTTGGCGTTTATGGAGACGACCATACCTACTGGTCTCCTCCCTCTTTCGGGAAATTATCCCTGTACTGTAGCCTATCAGCGACAGCCTTTCATTATAAGCTTCCTCCTCGAGTAGGTACAAGAACGTGCTGGTGCTGACGTTGTGAACACATACTGACCCTTCTTATCTCATACAACTCACAGAACCACAGGGGTGTCAGTGGTTCCATCTGGTTTACTGTCCCGTCTCTATATTTGATAGACTAGTAACCCAGGATATTATTTCAGTCCTCCAGCAAAGACCATCAGGTTTCTTGTTTTCTGTCTCTTACATGTGTATATATGCAGATTCTTCACCTCCCTCCGTTGTTCAAGTCAATGGTCCTGCACCGTGGAGATCGACATGTTATTTTCCCTCCTTCAGGAGATATAGCTAATAGGACTCCACTACATACTGCTGGGTATCCTACCCAAACCTAAGGAAATCACTCAAGTCGTCCCGTAGTTTTAGTAAGCACTAGAGCATGAGGCGGGGTTCTGATGTGGAGTGACGCGGTGTTTTCGTATGGAATGTCATCGTCATTTCGTAAAGGGTCACACGATGCGCTGCTGAGATACGTCATGGAACTCCTCTCTCAGGGAGGAGAGGTGAATGAAGTGAGGCTAGCATACACAGAGAGGGGAGTGTTCATGTAAGCGTGGGGAGGTGTAGGATGTTGTGGAGAGTAGCATCGTGTTCTAGAGTGTATGGGAGGGTGAGGCAAGGTTATATAGCGGGAGAGTAATGCATGGTGTGGGAGTTATGGTGGAGACCTAACCACTGATCTAGAGGGAGGGAAAGTGACACAGGGTTTTGATGGAGGACTGAGGTAGTGTTCTGGCGTAGGTGGACGAAGAATCTTCTTTGGCTAAGGGGATTGAAACAGACAAATGTCGTAGTGATGACGAGCATTTGATCAAATATCATTACATATATGTACATTGCTTTTAAGCAGAAAACAAGGCTGACGT
>JAUTXX010527706.1:0-11131 GCA_032273605.1 Panulirus laevicauda | reverse complement strand
ATTGACTCTTTTATTTACTAATAAATGACTTACCAGAGTATTTCTGAAGGGCAAAATTCTGTTTCCTAATTTGGCCTTTCACCAAAACATTGGTATTAGGAATCAGAGGAAAAGCATATATTTTGAGAATATGTGACAGTTGTGCTGCAATGTTACTATGGCCAAAGAACTATTTACAGAGAAATAGTAAACTTTTTCTACTCCTATCCTGGTCCTCATATGAGACCAAGGGCAACATGATTATCTGTTTTACGATGAAAATCTATAAAAACGACACTACTAATTACTTTCAATAAATATTTATATATTGTATAACAAAATTAATGCTAATTTGGTTACTTACCTTCTACGTACAAAGGAATTTCTTAACGGTGGTACAGTATGAAGTTCTTCATCACTGGAGTAGTCGTCAGTGGGATAAGTTCTCACAACAGGAGCTACATCTGACATATTCAGTAAAACTGGAGAAACATCTAGGCTGTCACAAAAAAACAAAAACCTGTTACAGAGTAACACAAAAAAATGCAAAGGAATACAAATGGCAATGGGACACTGGAGTCCTTTAGCAGCTGTTTGTGATAGTGTATGAGAATCCGAACCAGAGAAATTAGTATGGTTAAAGAGAAAACAAATGACAATATAGAAAAAGTAAATTTCATACAAAAATTGCCAAACTGGTTAAGGATTTTGCATCTCGCGATTAACAGGGGTAGGGAGTATGTGGTGCAGTCATGCAAAAGGGCCAGGTTTCTCTGGCTCTCTGTTCACGGGTGGACATTTGAAAAATTTACCCACAGGTAGTAGAACACCTTCAGCTAAACATTGTGATGAACAACCACCATACTTACTGGAACATTACACTGATTTTGTTCTCAATACTCGTTCCAGTTCTAAATAACAACCACTTGTACATGTGATCTTCATGGCATTTCCTCTCACTTTATCAGCATTCTCACAAACTATTTTCACTCAAGTAGTATGCATGCCAAGAACTCTGCCTACTTACCTCCATCTTCATCAGAGTCAAAGCACGTAATAAGCAAAAGATTTACTTGGGTGTTTCCCACAAACAGCTGAAAGGAGTCTGAGAAGGATACAGGTAATATACTATTCCCCGAGCTTAGCTAATGTAAGACAGTTACCAAAATGTTGTGCTTTTAATGTTGCCTTCCAATATAGCACTATCAGTAAGACCTTAATTGAAAATAGGACAAACTATCATAAAATTAGGAGTGTTTATATCATTCATTGTAAGGCAAGTTGTTTATATTGGCCAGACAGGTAAAATACAAAACTAAGGATGATATTGGCACTGTCAGTATGCAGAGGTGACCACAGTAATGCAATCCCTAAGCACTAGTAGGAAAATGACCAACCTGTAGACTTTCAAAACCCACTCACACTGTACTCCTCATTAGATTATGCTACCCAAAATATCATTCAATGTCTTAATTATTAATATTATTACCTTTAATGCACATGCTACTATCAACCAAATCATTATCAAAGAACTGTCTTAATTGTTAATATTATTACCTTTAAAGCACATGCTATTATCAACCAAATCATTATTAAAGAACTATCAAGAAACAACAGCATAAGGAGAGCAGTTGGACATGCATCTTACTACCCAGGCCAACCACGCCTGCATAAGCCCCCTTAACCACAAGGCAATCCCAACATTCCCATTAACAGCCAGGGACATAATTTCTCTCTGGTATGCCAGTAAGAGGGCGTACAGGTGAGTGTGTTTGTGTCAGAAGTTGAAACTTTGTGAACTGTTTACACCTGATACTTATACATTTTCTATGATGACAGGTCAATCCCTCATCAGGATAAAAACTTTATTCAAAATTCTTTCACTAGTCTCTAAGAACTTTGACAAAAATATACAGTTCACAGTAAACCAACCAACTAATATACAACTTTACCTTTTCATGATCTGCTGAGTACCAAGAGGTGTTCTCTCTTGATCCTCAAAACTAGAGAAGTTACTAAACGATGCTGCAGGAGTTGTAGCAGATGGCTGATGTATGACTGGCTGAGGGACACCCTCACTTATAATGTTCTTTTGCTTCTTTTGCCACTGATATATGCCCCACATGAATGAGATGGAAAGATTCACAAAAATGCACAAAGCCATAATGGTTGTAAGGGTAGAACACTCTAGACTGATATCATGTTTCACTTCAGCCAGAGCACTGAGTGGTACCAAAACCACTAGGGCCAGGCGCGTGATGTATGGAACCTGCAGAAAGCTGGCAGACACCATTCCAATAAAAAAGTAGCCAGCATGGAGCACACAGCTGTATACCTTTTGAACTGTGTTGTCTGTACCGCCAAGAAATGAAGAAATCCATGATAATTTGTCTTCAACTCCTTGTTTGGTAGACTGTAAGACATCCATCAAATGGTGTACGGTCTCATTCATTCGCTGTAAATCATCAGTCAGTCTCCCATACTGCTGAACAGTTTCCTCATGTGCTAACAGGATTTTCTGCGTACTGGCATCTGACAGGGATAAAGATATAATTTAGAGATGAAAGCCTTTTGCAAGATAAAAAGCGGCATAGTGGCAGAGTGGATGGTATTGCAATTAAGTGTCTCAAGACTGTTAGTTAGGTTATTCAACATGTGTTGCCAATGTATCATGCCCGTTCATAAAGGCAAGGTGTACAAAAATCAATGTCTGAATTAATGAGGCACAAGTATGTTGAGTATATATATAAGATGCATGGGAGAGTAATGACTGAGAGGGTTTCAGCAAAAAGAGTTGATTGTATGTGGCATTTACAGATATGAAAAGCACTTATGATATGCTTGACTGATAAGCCCAGGAATGGTGCTACAAATATACAAGACAAATGGGAAATTACTAAATGATATCACTATCCCAAGCATGGTCAACCCCCTCCTGTATGTTCCGATATCACACTTCACCAATTCACTCTATCCCATGCATGGTCCACACCATTCAGCATGTTCAGGCCCTGACCCCTCAAACCTCTTTTGCTATAGCTATTTACCTCCAATTCACCTTCACTCCTGTTGTTCACACATCTTCTCCATGTGTCCAAACCATTTCAGCACACCCTCTTCAGCTCTCAACCATGCTCTTCTTAATATCACACCTCTCTCTTACTCTATCATTCTTTATGAGATCAACCCTCCTCGCATTACATAATGTCCTTAATATTTCATTTCATACACTCATCTTCTTCCATAATCTGTCATCTAAAGCACACACCTTATAACCATGAAACACCACTGGGAATACAATGCCATCAAACACATCCATCTTTACCTTCAGAGACAGCATCCTCTTTTTCTACACATTCCTCAATGTGCTTTGGATCTTTGCCCCTTCACCCATTCTATGACTCACTTCAGCTCCCATGGTTCCATTTGCTACCATGTCCACTCCCTGGTATCTTCCTGTACATTCTTTCCATTCAGACTCATGCTACAACCAGTCAGTTTCTTTTCACTGCTAAGCTTCATATATATACCTTGGCTTTTATTAATTTTCACTCTCAAATTTCTCCATCCAAACACTCTCCAAAACTCAAAAACCAATTCTGCAGTCTCTTACTCAAATCTGCCACCAATACCATGTCATCAGCACTGCAGACATACTTGTGTCCCTAAAACCCGTGCATTCACCTTCACCACTCCAACCATAAGCAGATTAAACATCAGTGATGATGACATACATCCATGCCACTCTTCTCTCTCCCCATTTCCACAAATGCTTTATTCTCTCGATAAAAATTCCTCACAGCTTCTAATCCTCCATGCTTCTCATAGCTTTCCTCTCAATTCATAGATGCCACATATAAACTGTTCTGTTTCTCTAAGGACTTCTCACACAGATTCTATAGAGCACCTGATCCACACATCCTCTAACATCCTGATGAAACCATCAATCTCCCATACACCTTACCAGGTCAATATATGTACAAATTACAAATCAATGGAGATGCACCTTTAGCTGGTGATCTATAGATGACTATTGTACATGAAATTATTTTCATCTGTTGCAGAAGAATGCAAATAACATTTATGTTTAAGTGTTAGAATAAAAAAGGTTGGAATTCAAATGAGGGGCAGATCCTTTACATTGCAACTGATGATTACAGAAGCAAATCATGCATCGTTAGCTGTGCACCATAACAGTTTGAGTCTAAGCACTGCTTCCATAGATATCTTCCACTCCCCTAGTTTCATTCATTCTCACTTTATTTCATTCTTCACTCAATCTCTCCTAGTATCTCTGTACACAGGCCAATTTTAAGTTCACACATGTTCAATAATTCTTTCTCACATTTCCTCTTTTCTTACATTCTCCACCAAACTTCACATTCATCTGCACCAAAAAAATCTTCTTTCATATCTTTTCACCATATCTTGTATTAGCAAGCAACATCAGGAACAGATGACCAAGTCTTTGAGAAAACTTCCTCCCACTTCGTCTTTTCTCTTTATTTCTTTCATACCCGTTCACCATTTCCCACCTTAGCAAGGTGGTAACAGGAATAGATAAAAAAGCCTTACATAAAAGTATCTTTGTTTAGCTCCTCCAAACTCCTTTTGGAAAATATTTTGTTCTTAGAAAAAATTATAATGCAAGTGGGAGGGGTTTCTGGCCCAATCCTGACCATCTTAATCATCTTTTAGGACACAAAGGTATATGGGTAGCATTCATTCTCCCCAATCCCTAAGGATTCATATATCCAAGGTCAATAAGGATGCTGTCTACAAAGAAAACATGAATAAGATACATGCTTACTGACACACATATGACAAAAGAGCAAAAACAAAAAAAAAATTTACAGCACAATGAAGTTCTATATTAAGACAGAACTTATTCCAAACACCCACCTAATTTCTGCCAGACCTTGAGGGCATTATCCTGTATCTTGGAAAGGTCTTGAAGAATGATACTGTGAGTCTCTCTTTGACTGTTCTCTTGTGTCAACAACTGTTGTTTAGCTTCATCTGCAAATGTACAATGTATCAGTGAGAGGTTTTGGGAAATAAGAATCCATGTACAAAATAAAAATAAAACAATTTGATATCACATCTAAGTCACATCGTATCATTCCTAACTAAACTACGTTGTGTTGTAGTAAGATTCTTTTATAGCTTACTTTTTCCTGCTCTAGTGAGGTAGCATTAGGAAAAACAAACAAAGGCCTCATTTGCATACACTCACAATTCCTTCTAATTTCCAAAGAATTAGGAATTATTAATTACCTAGTTTTCTCTTGATTGATTCAGTAATATAAGCAAGTTCCCTCTGGCCAGATGCAATCAATTTTTTCTCTCTGGACAATTCCCGAAGGTTTGAGGAAACAAATGTGTGAATTGCATGGTGAGCTGTTGAAAGTTGCTTCTGCTGCTGCTTAAGATGCTCATGTCCATCATTGAGAGATTCCAGTGTCTCAGATGTTGATTTTCCAAGAGCTTCTTGAGTTTCCTGTAATATGGTCAATGGTTTTACTTACTCTATTGTTCATTCAAATGAACTTACAGAAATAGTATCCTATCAAACAACTTATATAATCTCTCATATTATTCGTGCATTAAATAAAAAAAAGGTCAAACCCTATAGTTATTACACAAGGATTTCATAGGGGTACTAGGAAAGACCTTAACACTTATGTGAAAGACGAACATAAAAATCTAGTTAAAAGATTATTAGATCAACCAACCTGAAGTGCATTCATTGACTTTATTTGTTCTTCAGCTGTATACATTAGTAAGTTCACTGCCATCTGGGTCTTGGCACCAAACTGCTCCTGTCGTGAAGCATAACAAACTGCCCTTGCTCGGTTAGATACGATATGATAAGCATTCCAAGTGCTGGGACTCATATCTCTTGTACAATCTGCAAGTGTCTGCAATGTAAGAAAAATAATTTATACATAAACTTTCATTAACATCTCTTATACTTAACACTTTTCCCACCTGTGTTAGATACAAGAGAACAACGACTTCATTTGCACCAAACATTTTTCTTGCACTATGAAATTAGAAAAAGCCACAAAACCAAATTTTGAAATCAACTGGGAACTATTAAGCAACATTACAGGTTAGAGCAATGACAAAGTCTATACAGTCTACTACCCATACCTGTAATGTACTGATGCACAATGCACACAATAAATAAAATATACAGTACACAAGAGAATTCATAACCATTAAAAACTTACTGTAATACAAAATCCATGATACAGTCTCTATGCATACATAGGTTAGACATAATAACTCGTAAAGAAAATAAAAAATGTTTCTTTTCATACGCTACCATACCATTCCACACTCACCATGTCCTTTGTACAGGGGTAGATCTGCCGACCCTCAGCCACAGACTGGCAATTAAGAAGGTTCACTGCTACTTTAGACAATTCCTCTTCACTCAATTCTGCACAAGATGTTTGTAGTCCTAAAATAACCTAAAACAATAAAAACACTATCAACAACATAATGTAAGGACACATGATTACTTGTGAAAAATTCTGAAAACCATACTTAATATTCAATGTTTAACTCTTTCCACATTACGTACAAATGGGTCAAAAACATTTATGCTGATGCTGCATGATTTGTACTGTGGGGTGAATGAAAAAACAAATATGGAGTACATGTTTAGAATTCTCAGTGTGGAGGCTGCATCTTGGACATGTAAGGTTTTGTGACATACTGAATCAACATTTGTTTATTGTACAGAGGTGGTGTCATAATACAGATCAAGAAATGTAACACATACACAACTAAGGAAAGAGGTTTCAGGTGGGTGTATGTCCCATGGAGGGATATTGAAATTTGAGTGGTGAAGGACTAATCTGTTAGGTATTTTTCAAGTCATTAAAGTGCGAATATGATTTATCAATACTGTTTCCTGTTGGAGGAAGAGATCTGTAAGTACAGTTACTAAAGTGTGAGGTGGGGTGAGCTATCTATTTCTATTTGAGGGTTGGTGGTTGGTTATGAAATGGTCAACAAACAGGTTTTTTACCTATCAGGCCCCACACCCCAAACAGATAGCATATTTGCTCCTCTCCCTAAGATCCATTCATTCACTTCCCTTACCACCCCGTATCCATAATTAAATCAAACTGCCATGGTAACATCACACCTTCCACAGAGCATCTCTGTCAACCTAATCATATGCTTTCTCCAAAACAATAAATGCCACATACAAATCCTTGTTTCTCTGATAATTTTTCACAAACATTCTTCAAAGCAAATACCTGAGCCAAATATCTACAACCATTTACCACTCATGAAGCCACATCATACCTCCCCAGTCTGAGGTTCTGTGCGTGTCACCATCCTCTCAGTCACCACTCCTAGACGTGTCACCATCCTCTCAGTCACCACTCCTAGACAACTTACCAATACCTCTGAAATTTGAACATTCACTTTTGTCCCCCTTGTCTTTATATGCCAACAATATACAGGCACTCTCCCAATCCTCAGGCACCTAACCACAAGCTATACATACACTGACAATCTTACCTTTCCAACCAACAGCACAGTCACCCCTTTTCATGAGATCCAACAGCAATACCATCCACTCCAGCCATTTTGTCAAACATCTTATGCACCACCTTATTCTTCTTTTCACCCAACCGTTTGCCATGGTTCTTATTTCACATACCTACATATCCAAAACATCCCACATCTACCACCCTATCATCAAAAACATTCAACAATCCTTCAAAATACCCACTATCAGCTCCTCACCTCATTTTTCTTTTACATGTTACTGCTTCCTGATCAACCACTTTCACCATTCCAAAACATTACCACTGAAGTTTGCTTACTGAATGAAATTTACTTGCTTATCCCTATTTTTCAACCCCTGCACCTCACTCTTGATCTGATGCTTTCTCTTGTACATCTGCTATTCACTTACACTCCTTCCCTGCAAATAATGCCTACAAATCTCTCTCTTCTCTTTCACTAGCAACATAACTTATTCAGCCCACCACTCACTAAACCTTCTTACCAATCCACCTCCCACCTTCGTATCATAAATATAATACTTGATCCATACATTCTTTAACCATTCTAACTCTCAAAGAAACTTTTACAGATTTACCTTATGGTGACAAACGTCCAACTCTGACAGTTCCAAAGAAGTATAAGCAACAGCCTCCTTCAAGAATGTCTCATCTGAAGACTTAATTTCAAAGGGTATTTTTGTATTTATGGCAACATCTGTCACAACAACTGGATCTTCTGCAAACACACAATTAAGAAATTACATATATTCTAAGACATATTGCAAATGGTATCATATATAAAAGGGCACCATAATCATCAACAGCTTTCTGTATATCACCAAGATAAAAAGTTTGCAAATATGCCCTAAAGGCCAAGAGTTTCATGCTGAAACAACAACATATTTATCACCTCTGACTCCATTTCATTAATATTATATGAAATGGATCAAATCCATTAAAGAATCAAGAAGTATATAGCGTCTACCGTATCTCCATTTCATATCCAGTGTAAAGAAATGTACCATATTTTCACACTATTACAATGACACACTATCATTACTCCAGCATTACATAATATGATCTGGGACAACTCCTTCACCAAAAGAGAATGGCGACAAGCACACTCTTATTTCTTTCTACATCTACTCATCTTACAACTAATCGTTTTCCTTAAATTTCATTCCCTTTTTCTTCTCTCTTAATCTTTTATTCCTTAACACACATGTCAGTTTCTTTCATTTCTGTTAAAGTACTCAACCACTCTTTACCTTTCACTCATCAGTGATTTCAGTAAGATTCTCTTTAAAGCCATGATTTTCTCATCAAGTAACTTCCGCACCCCAATACCATCATGGCACTCCTCACTTTCTACAGGTTGTTAGTGATAGCAGCATTGAACCATTTATTTTCCAAAACAAGGACAAAAGTTCCCTTGAACATCAGGCCTTAAAAATCAAAATAAACAGAAAAAGGACAAGTTGCAATGAAGGGGAAATATTTAATTTTAAAAAATGGTAGGTACGGCTATGAAACCATGAGAGATGCCTTTGTCCAACATTCTCTACCATTTCTGCTGACAATCAGTAGATTCTCATAAAATCTTTGAAATCTCTAAGCTTATCTTTCTATAATTCATTCAAAACATTCAAAGCATCTTTAATAAACAAATCTCAATTTTCCAAATTAATTACTGATAAACCCCTAATCAATCCCCTCATCATGATATATATATATATATATATATATACCACCTACCATCTTGTCTTACCTTGTGCTGACTGTAGCTGCATGTAATTATGATACACCCACAACCAAATCCCAAAAATATGAAAACCTTTATAACTAAAAAGAAAATCCCGTCCAAATCCACATCCAGAAAAGCATGTAACCCTCCTGTAGACTTACAACCGAGAGAGAGAGAGAGAGAGAGAGAGAGAGAGAGAGAGAGTTTTATTATCCTTAGCAGTAAAACTTCCCTCTGATGATTAGATATCCTATAGAAGTACCTATAAAATAATTTCCCCGATATGCATATGCATGCAAAGGCACCCATTCAAGAGGTGGGGGTGAAATTTTGGGCAAAATTTCCAATGACATTTGTTGGGTAAGACTTCCCTTATATTAGGGTAAGGTAGCACCTCGTACTCTGGGCTGGGGATCTCCTATGGGTATATCATCGTTACAATCTTATACTATTAACTATCCTGTGCATTTCATGTGAAATAATTAATCCTGAAATGATAAAAAAAAAAGTTTGACAAGAAGACACAAACTTATTGACTATTAAATACTGGAAATAAAATACCACGAAATGTTTCCTATACATCGGTAATTTGCCACAGGCCACAACGAACTACACCATGAAGATATTCCAAAATAAAGGGAATACAGTGATATACAATACCAAATCTATTTTCTACGTAATTAGATCCCTAAAGTCCTTAGAGAAATATACAATCCTACCATACCTTGTGTCGTCTCCTCGCTGGTGACGGAGACTACAGGCTCTTCTATCTTCGTCTTACTCTTAAACAACCACGAAAATAACCCTCCGTGGCAGAGGCTGCATAGCACCAACACTAATAACATCCCTAACAACCTCATCTTGGATCCACAATCCTCCACAATTAAGATTTAGGGGCATAAATGTATGTCTCCCTCCCGTGGGGCACGAGGAATCAGCTGTTGTGATTGTTTTGAAGGTGGCCGGGGCGAGGGGCGCCCGCTGATTGGTCCGCCCGACACGCATGCGCCACATGGCATGATTCCAATATAATCTCCTATTCTTATATCAATTAATTACCTAACGCCTCTACCTGATTTCATGCAAGGTCTATTCAGTAGAAGTAGTGGTGAGTGTAGGTTATTATCTTATATACATCACGTGATAGGTCTTTTGTGTGTGGGATAAATGAGGGTTTTTTAGAATGGCAGTTCCTCCCTTTAAACTTGTGACAACGTGCTTCAAGGATTCCTCCACAAGGTCAACAACTTCATGACACACAGGTTGCCAACAGGTGCATTGCTGGATTACCTATTTCCGAAACCTGAGATGAGAGTTTCCACCTCAGATACAAGTGCGCGCGCAAGATTCGTTTACCCTCATGATGGTCAATATTTACGGTCAAAGCTTGGGTGGAAAATAGTAATATACAGATATAATCATTTGTGCACGTATCATAATGCATTTCATGGCATCTCCTCCTCCTTCAGGACCTGTTATGATAATGTTTCATTGGTCTAATGGTGAGGTGGATAACCGGAATGCCACGAACAAGTGGACAAATACATGGCAGCCATATACTTCTTACTTGATCGCCGTTTCCCGCGTTAGTGAGGTACCGCTCGGAACAGACGAAGAAAGACCTCATCCCCTTTCATCCAGACTTTAGCTCTCATGTGTCATGCACCGAAACTTACACTTCCCACAGACCTTTCCATGGTTCCCTGCAGCTGTTTCACATGCCCTGGTTCATTGGATTGGCAGATCGCCGTCCGGTGTATACGTCATCATACTCATTCACACTAGCCCGTGGATGCGTTTCACCCTCTTTCATATTCAGGCCCCAATCACTCACATTTCCCCCCCCCCCCCTCCTTCCTCCCATCTGCACCCA
>JAUTXX010527695.1:0-11131 GCA_032273605.1 Panulirus laevicauda | reverse complement strand
GTAACATTATGAGCTGAGCTCAGTAACTCTTGATGTGTTCAACAGGCACCAACCAGTAATACATCACCAGAAAATATATTTTATCATTTATACATAAGATGCTGTTGCTTTCATATATCTTTATGGACAGTACAAACATGCAAAGCTGATTGCACTTCATTGATAAGATGTAAATGGGATTGGACTGATGGTGATAGATAAGTATCTCACGAGGGAAAAAGTAGGATATAGCAGTTATGATAATATTTTATGCATTTTCAGAATATCTGCTTGATGAAGCTTTAAGTTTGAACGTACCAGAAAAAGAGAATCACCAGAGGAAGAAATATTTTCTCTATTCTTTTTCCAGTGATTTCCCTTATTATAATTACGTATGAAATAAGTAATACTTAGTTTCACAATGTGTGCCACCTTGTCTTATTGTAATGCACCTAATTTCATCACCATCCTCACAGTGGATCATCTCCTTTGCTCCTAATTCCCTACCATCCTCAGGACATTATGAAGCCATCCTGTGGTTGTACAGGATCGTGTTTCTGTTAGTGGATATATTTATTTCCTAGGCAGCACTTTTGTGTGCACCTGAGACTATTATATAAATCATATAGAGAAGTTTGAAAAAGAATTGAAATAACTTGAGTATTGATCAAATCATTTTATAATTTTAGGCAGATTAATGTTATGCTTGATTGTTGTGATTACTAAATATGGATGTGATAGTTAAACTGGCTATTGTCTGTGGTATTCCTTTTTTTTTTTACTTCTTTACTGCTACTTTTTGTATCCACTAAAAAGTTTTGAATAATTCATGTTAGTTGATGGTTTCATATTCTTGTAATACTTGTAATTGAAATTAATCTTGAAACTTTTGCATTGCAGCATATGAAGAAGAATACATAATGCAGCCAGTGACAGAAGACTACTCAGAGAAAATTGAATCGGGGAAAGAGACACTTAGAGTGTTTAACGAGGAGTCAGAGCCTTTGGAGATGCAGCTAGATGATAACTGTGTAGGAGTGATGAGAGAACCATTAGCCATGCACGTTGATGATGCTAATGTGGGGGAAGTAAGAGAAATGCAAGTTACAGTTTGCACATCTGGCCCATGTTTAGAACAACATGAGTTTTGTGCACCTGACACAAAAGTACGGAATCCAGCAGTTAACTCACGTGATGCAGATGATGGGCTTAAACAGTTAAAAGAATTTGTACAAGCCACTGAAGGTGCAAAGGAAGAGACGATTACAAATCTCTCTGAAACTGTTAGTTCTAGTACGTATGTAAAACAGTGTAATAATGTTTTTGATAAGTCTCAGCTCACAAATTGTAAAGATAAAGTTCAAGACTCATTTCGAGAAAAAACTGTGGGTTCAGTACCAGTACCAGTTGAAAAAGTATGCGGTAATAGCACAAATAGACAAGGTGATGCTACTTCTCCACCCTACGTAATAGAGAAAAAAGATTCTGTTAAAGCATGTGAGGGTGTTAGTACAGCGAAAGCATGTACCAAAAGTAATCATAAACAAGAGCTTCATGAAATAAATGTAACTGAGAAAAATTTTTGTGGTTTTGTAAATCCTACTGAGAAAGGAAAGTTAGGGCAAATTTGTCAGGAGAGTAAAGGTGCTATTAATATAAGTAAAGTAAGCAGTAAGGTGAATGCGGATGACAATGGTGACATTAAACACAAGCTAGTGAACAGGAGTGAAGATATTTTGAAAAAGGAACCCCAAACTCTCTGTAGTAGTAGTAACCCTAGGGGTGGGAGTAGCATTGAAAACAGTAACATATGTGCTGATGTCAATAGTGATGATTCTGATTCCGATCAGGATGATTCTGATGGGGATTCTGATACCAGCAGTGGGAGTGATTCTGATACCAGTAGTGAAAGTGATTCCTCCTCCTCTGACTCTGACTCTGATGGATCCGATTCAGAAAGTGACTCAGAAAGTGATTCTAAGAGTACTGAAGAACTGGAAAAGCAGCCTGAAAATTTAGAAAAGCCATTTGAAAATGTTGAAAAAAGTGGTGTGGAAAAATGTGAAAGCAAGGAGAGTTGTATAAAGGATGATATTTTGAAAAAGCCTGCTGTTGGTGCTGTTAAGGAAGAAAAAGTCATAAATGATATAACTTGCCAGACAGAAGAAACGTTGAAAATGAAGGAATTAGAAAGCAAGCCTTTGGATCTTAACTGTAAGGAAACGAAACCTTTACTTGACATCAAGAAGGAAAGGGTTGATAAAGCCAGTGGTGCTGATAGCTGTACTGTCAGTTTGATGGAGGTAAAAGCGAGTGATCTTGACAACTTTGAAGTTAGTAGAAATACTGAAAGAAAGGTCTCAAGTGAAATTAAGAATTGTGTCAGTTCTCTTGCTGTTCAGAGTGATGTTGGAAAGAATATGAATATAAAGATTTGTAATGAAAAGGAGAAACTAAAAAATGAAAGTTATGATGATAAACAGAATAATTTAATATCTAAAAATGATACGGTGAAAAAGAATTATGTGCATGTTAATGAACAACAGGTAGGTATCACCAAGCGAATCCCAAAAGCATGCCAGACGACGAATCTTTCAAAGCCTAATCAAGAAAAAATGAGTGAGGTGGACCTAGTGCAGCAGGTTGCAGTTGCATTTGCCCAGCAACTCTCAACAATACAGGCAAACCAGCTGAAGAATTTGTCAGAAAAATCACGTCAGGAAGAAGAGTACTTAAAATGCTACAGAGATGATGATACTGACTGTATGAATCAGAATAGTGTAGATGAAGCAATAGAAGAGGACAAACTGGAGTCTGAGGGTGATGACATGTTTCCTATGCCCATTCAAGCTGAAGTGGTGATGTCAGAAGGTAGCGAAAGTGGTATCGAGTATGAAAGCTGTGATAGAAACCTTCCCAAGAATGACGATATTGGATGGTGTAAGAAGGGCAGCGAGATACTGGACCAGTCAGAAAAGGAAAACATCGAATTGATGGCATACCTTAACAGCTTTGTGAGTTAATTATCAGACAGTTAATTTTCTTGGATCATATTAGAGGATGTAAAGTATTATACAGCAATTTGATAGGAGATTGATTATGTATGCATATCATTGATATGAGAGTTGGAGGCAAGGGTCAAGATATTTGGGCATTTATAGGTGTAAAAGCTTCTATGATTATTATTTGTGTGTTATAGGGAGACATTCCTTTTGCCTTCTTAACAGTGTAGTTAACTTTATATTGATAGCAGTAAAACTGATAAGAAATACTGCACTTAATACCAGGCCATACAAGCAACCCCATAGTAAGATAATGCTCATAATGTTCTATCCCGCTCATAAGCATTGTTTTGATAATGTGATGGAGGGCAAGGAAGTGGCTTGAAGTCTGCATGTTGACAGGATGTTGCCCCTTGTATACATCATTGCTCCATTTCCCTTTATGCTATGCAAGTCTTTCATTCTCCTGCACTTTCAAGCCCCAAGCTCTCAAATTCTTATTCTCTTCATCCTTCCATCTCCAATTTGGTTTCCACTTTCTTGTTTTCCCCTTCTCATCAGAGATATGTCCTCAGTTTAACCTGTGGCTGCATATTCTTTTCATATGTTCAGACCATTTAAGCACAACCTCTGCAGCTCTCTCAACTAGCTCTTCTTATTACCACTGCTCTCTCATCCTCATCAGTAGTTACTCAGTCAGCCCTCTGCACACCACATATTGTCCTCAGACATTACATTTCCAACACATTCACCCATTTTCTTACAATCTCATATATAGCCCATGCTCTGCATCCATACAACACTATTGGGACTACTAGACCTTTAAGTACCTGTTTTTGCCCTCCCAGTTGTTGTTAGTGATGACATGGTGCATTTGGCAGATTCATGTGAGACTGCAAAAGTTGTCTGGATGTGGGAGAGTATGTGAAAGGAGAAAATTAAACATAAATTTGAATAAAAGCGAGGTTATTAGGTTAGTTTTTCTGTGAATTTGAATGGAGAGAACTGAAGGAAATGACATTATTTGATACCCGGAAATGGACATGGCAGCAGATGGAACCATGGAAGCAGACGTTATCTGGCAGGGCAAAGACAAGTGTGGTTGAAGGTATGGTCATTCTGATAGCATTTTTATGAGTGTTGCTGCAGGAACCTCATAAAAGCAGAAGGGACTCCTGGGACAGGAAATAGGTATATTGGTGTTACTGGAGTCATCCTGCACGAAATTATACAGTGAAAAGTCATGAAAGAAATTCTCACTCAAAAGGAGTGCACATTTCTCTGCTACTTTTAGTGCATTCTTAAGCTGCAGGATCATCAGGAAGGAGGTCTTGTGTAACACCAAGACTCTTTCTTAGAAAGAGATCTTGGAGTAATTAGGATGAATTAAACTCAAGAAAACTTTGCTTGGTTAGTGTTTCATTTACAGAATATGTAGTGACGACTGATAGTTATAAAGGCTGTAAGTCAGTTGTCACTTAAACAGAGGTGGTGTCTTATGCTGAATATTCATATTTTCTTGCTTTTAGGTTAATGGTGGGAGTGAGGGTGAGGTAATTGAATACCCACCTTCGAACAATAATCCCCCATCTGAGGGCAGTGACCTAACCCAGTGGCAACTTGATGGTGTGCATTTGCCACCATTCACTCCCAGTGTGGCTCCACCTACATGGCTGCGATTAACAATACCTGCCGAAGGCTATCGCTGCCACTCTTGTGGAGACACGTGAGTATTTATTCCAGGCATAATCATGCTTGCTTGTTCTTGGTGAGCTGATCTCAAAATCTGTAAGAGCCGTCTCATGTGCAGAGGTAAAATACACCTTTCACCCACTTTGCATAGACCTAGAATGCGTTGCTTCACTCTTCCCCATTTCATTTTTCTCTTATATGATCTGTCCCTCGAACAAAAGATAATCATTAGAAATATTGAGATTATAACCTTCTGTCATTATAGTGGGGAATCACTGGCTTTCTCAACCCTTAGCTGTCTTCCCATGTAGGTAGCACAGCTCATGCATCTTGGGTCTGTCCTTGGCCAAGTAGAAATCGCTACAGAGATGACAGCATTGATCCACTTGTCCTGGCTGTACACAGCTTAGATTTTTTCCTTCGTTGCATATTGTCAATATGTGTTACTAGATGGGGGTTTTCCATTTCATGGATTTGTACGAGTGGGACACTGAGGAGTGTTTAGAATGAGAGGTCATTGTTGCCAAGAGCAAAGATGGGCATGTTTAATGATATAGTAGTCCCAATGGTTTTGTATTTATGTGAGGTGTGGGCTCTAGATGAGAAAACATGAAAAAGGGTGAAAGTTTTGGAAATTAATTTTTTGAGGATAATATGTAGAGTGGAGGGTTGATTAAGTAAGAAATGAAAGGATGTCAGGGAGGTGTGGCAGTAGGAAGGGTATGATTGAAAGAGTAGAAAAAAGAATGTGGAAATAGTTTGGTATGGAAAGGATGAGTGTGAAGATGTTGAAAAGATGGCATATGTGTCAGAGATAGAGGAGACAAGGAGAAGGGGGACAGTGAATGTAATGTAATGCTTGGGGCCTAAACTTGCAGGAGGATGTAAAGTGTGCATGGGATGGAGTGAGTTGGAGCAATCTGGTATGCAGGGGTTGACATGGTTTCGTGAGACTGAACCAGGGCATTGTGGATTGTGTCTAGAATACAGGCAAGAAAGGTTGATTTATACATGTTTGGAGATTGTAATTTCAGATGAGTATACTTACCTTTTTTCACTTACCTATAGTGTCAGCAAAATACCTTGTCCACCTCCTCATACATTTTTAAAGGCGATGTCTCACATATATTTCAGTACTTTGTCATCTCTCCTTTGGCCTTTATACTGTTTGCAGAGGTTTGGGCATGGAATTGGCAAGGTTTCTGAAGTATTATAGAACCATGTTCTAGGGCCATAGGTCCTTGATATTGTGAATGAGTTGAGGTAGTGATGAGGTGTTGCAGGAAGCATCCCCATGATAGTACATTTTGAGTGCCCAGTGTGCCAAGAAATTCGTATGTACTTACATTTTCTTGCTTCTAGGTGAGAATTCGGGCTTTTGGGCTTTCTCTTCCTTTAAAAGGTAAGAGCTACCATCTTGAAGTACCAAAAAATTCCAAATATGAAGAGGTAGCCTAGAAGAGTGAAGAAAAAAAGACCCTTTCCTCTACATAGCCTGAGGCACATTGAGACAGGTTGCTTGTGCTCACACTATTAGAAACACTAGTCTCAGCAGCCAGATATATTGTGATAGCACCCTGAGAACTTCACCTGCTTGTTCCCACAATAAACCTTAGCTGAGTAGCTGAGTATTGCGTTTGAAAATGCATAGGGGTGGACAGTGTATTTTCACAGTTCAGAGAATTCTACACTTGTGGGATGAGCATTTTGAGGGCACTTTGTATGTATGACCCTATATGTTTCTGGCATGGGGAATGAATGTTGTGCGTTACATATCTGTTATGGAAGTGTGTAAGACTAGGTGGTTATTTAGGCTGTGGTTGCTTTATGCTTATTGGGTCATTTTGGTGTTTATGTGTTTTGACACTGTCGTGTTTGTTGGGAAGGGGAAATCTACAAGAGATCTGCTGGTATAGACAGCTGGGGTGTGAATGAGCTGCAATTGTTTTTATTTCTTTGTGGGGTTGGTGGTCAGTTATGAAGTGGTTTATATGAGTAGGTTTTGCAATGTAATAAAGAACTGGATGTAGAGTAGATGGAGATTGTACTGGCAGTATTTGCATTTTGTTTTGTACACGCTGAATGTTTGTGGTTGTAAGGCAGCTGATGATTGATCTGAATACTCCATTTCAGGTGGTTTACAGACGTGTTACATTTGCTTTTAGCGGGTTTGGGATAAGGTATTTGAGGTATTGTTTAGGTTAGAGTGGATGAATTGATAGTAAGGGATACAAGTGGAAGCATTTTAAAATCTGATATCATGGAGTGTTCTTTTGGTGTTTAGTTTCTCTATGGCCTTTATGTGGATGTTTATGTTATAGGAAGTGAATGTCTTCTTTGTATGTCATATTTGTTACCCAATATAGTTGGAGATTGTTGAGCACAAGTGGATGACCATTTAGGATGACAGGAGAGTGTGGGTAGGATTTATGTCTATTAAAGGTTAAGAGAGATATGGAAGGTTTCTTGTTTATGCAGACATTCCCTTTTGAATGAGATAGTTTTTTGTGCATGGGTAGTGTTAGGATTCTGTGATGTGATTATGAGGTCATCTGCTTATTAAAGGGCCTTCAGATTGTGGTGGGCAACAGGTTATGGAAGGTCATTTTGGAATAGCTTGAGGAGGGTTGAAAGAAAACTGCCTGCCTCTTGGGGGAATTCCAATGTAGAGCATGAGGATTTTGGAGGCAGAGCCTTCCTGAGTGACTTTGGGGTTGTGGTAAGTTGGAACCATTCAGAATGTGTTGTGCGAGTTTTGTGTTCAGTTTGCTAGTTAGGTTGTCCTATATAAGTTAGAATAGGATTTTAGGAGATATTTGGAAGGATTGCTGCCTCGCTGATGTGGGAAACAGCCATCAAGTATAATGATATAAAGATAAATCAGGAAGGATCAGTTTGTATACTGAAAACATCAGTGACACTTGCAGGAGGAGGAGAGAGAGTTGGATGGTTTAGAGGGTTAAGTATGGCCTTATGTGGGAAAGTTAGCTGATGTTTGGGATTCTGTTTCATAACCAGGAGTGATTTGGAAGATATGTTTTTAGGTGTTTGGATTGCATTTAGGCCAAAGAGTTTCATAGGAAAGTTTTGATTAGTTAAGAAGAATGCAGAGTAACCTTGAAAATGTGTGGTTCAGTCAGACTTCGTAAATGCTAAGATGACAAGAGTGAAGCATTCTTTGATTTTGGAAATGTAAAAGATTTCAGCGATTTGGGAGGAAGGTTGAAATTAGAAACAGATGTCTGAAGGTCTTAATGTAATTTAGGCAAAGGCTTCTTTTGTAGTTTGTCTACAGAATTGGTGAGTATCCTTGATTTTCTGTGGCAGTAGTGAAAAATCGGGACTGTTGAAGATGTTATGAATCATCCTTATTTTTCACTTAAACTGCTTCACCCACTTTATATGTTTCACTGTAATCAGATTTTTCCAGGGATGCATATTCTGTGCAAAGCTGGGGATAGGTGTAATAAGAAATTTAGAGTGAGATGTTTTACCTATAGCAAAGTTACTTATATGTGTTATGTACAGTTTACAGGATCAATCTATCCCTCCATCTTTCTTTGTTTATTACTCTGAGAAATTTAAATTAATTGCCATGATTCTAATACATTCATCATAATAGTTAGGTCTGGTGAAGCCATTATTTAACTAAACCATGGATAGTGATTGAGATGGAAACATTAAGTATTTTAGAAAACTGTTAAGATATTTTGTGCCAAGACTTGATGCATATCTGTGTGGATGAAACTAGGTTGAGATGTTTACTAACCCATGTTAGGGGGTAGATAACAGGCATACCAACTAGTCCAAGTTTTAGTGTACACTGACTGTATTTTGTTATCAAAGCTAGGGAAAAGACTTTTGATGCTGACTGTACAAAACATGCGTGTTTTGATAAAGTTTTCTTGAATCAGTCACATGCTTTCCGTTGAGAACAAACATAGTGAATGTTATATACAGTAAGACCAAACTCTTAGGTGACAGGTGATATGGAACAGGGAAAGCTCCAAAGAAACTTTTTGGTTTCCCATTATTTCTTTTTTCATTATGGTTGTAATATGGAAAACTAGTAACAGCAAAGTTTGGTTTTTGTCTCATGTCTGTTTTTTCCATTTAAGTGTTTCCATGGCTTGGCACCTGATTACACTGCATTTGTTAGTTTCTTTGGTATATGTAGTAGTTTAAAAAAAATTGTGCCCTTTTGTGTGTGCCGGAACAATTATATGTATATTCCTATCCTTCCCAGCTTTTTCATTGAGAGTTCACTGGTTCAGCATCGAGAACGTCGCAGTGTATGGATCAGCTTGGAGTGTGGACCTTGTGATGCCAAGTTGACCTTCTACAACCGTTGTGCTCTCAAAGGTATTCTACAACTGTTGTGCTCTCAAAGGTATTCAACAACTATTGTGCTCTGAAAGGTATTCTAATTTGTTTTTATTCAGTTTAATGATAAAAGAAGTGAAGTTTGATCCAAATTGTAAAATGATTCGTATGTAGAGATCTTGCTGAACAACTTGTGGCACAGGCTGAGTATTGGAAATCTGAAATTTTGTGAACAGAAAACTCAAAATATGTACTCTAATTCAAAATTATCTCTACTTTGGATTGTAAGTTTCAAGACTTGCCTGCTTTGTTTACTTTCACAGCTGTAGATCAAAACTCCGCTGCTTACCTTGTATAAGCGATCTTTCGTAGAGTGTATCCAGGTATTGCTAACTTGGTGATTAAATGTTTATTATCAGAGTTTGTCCATGTTTCTGAGATTGCAATGCAATAATGTTTGGTTTTTCAGTAATTACATAGGATATAAGTTCATGTTTCGTAAGGATTCTCTGGACATTTGTGTTTATGGTCCCACAGGTCTATACTAAACAAACTATCCTCCTCCCTACAGAACTTCATTTCTTCTGTTTATCCCCAACATTCTACTGAGGGTACAGGAATTGACGACATACCTTGGCAGCAACCCAGATGTTATAAGCTTCCTTCGACTTTCTTTAGACTTACTAATAAGTTCCCTATACTTTCTAGTATTTCTTCTGATCTCCCATTAACTGCAATGTTCGTCCCACCAGAATAACAAAAATCACTTCCTTGGAATTGTTTGAGACTATGTCATCAAACTTATCTAGGACGTGTTCTGTCCTAGCACCTGGATAGCAGATAAGAGAGGGTGCTGCAAAGTATGTTGGCAAGTTTTTTGATTTTGTGAAAGATGACTATGTTGGTTCAGAATAAATTTAGAGTGCTGATAAGACTAGGCTACTCTCTTGTTGCATGCAAAGAGCAAACTTGCTGCTGCAGATGAAGAATAAATGTCTGTTGTGAAGGAAAGAAATGAGAGAGTGACTGTGTTTCACTAGAAAATGCAGCAGTCACATTTTTGTGTAACTTGTGTGTTTTAGGCAAGCGTGCCCATCCTTATTCCATAAAGGGAGTAAAGGTGTTACCTCTGATTTGAAAATGTAATAAATGGGCTTAGATCATGAAACAAATAACCATTATGTGTTTAAGAATTATTATATAGTGGAGGTTAGGCAACAATGTCATAAGGTTGAGCTGCTGAAGGATTGCAAAGTTGGTCTTATCCTCGTGCTTATGTAATAGAGTTTAGAAGTGTTTTTGCAATGTGAATACTTCACTAATCCAACCCATGGATCAAGGGATAATTTGCAAGGTGAAGTGCAATTGCAGGAAGGAGTTTGTGTAATGTGTGGTTAAATTTGTTTCTTTTTCTGATGGGCTCTGCACATTCAAGTAAGAATTCATAATTAAGAATTGTATTTCTTTTCTTCTTCACATGAGAATCAGTGACACAGTCAACACTGAAAAATGCATGGCATAATTTATGGCTTCTTTCAGTGTTAATTGACTTTCTGAATGACAACTTCACTGCTTCAGAGTTTCAATAGGAGGCACTGTAAGTTGGATGCATTTAGACAGTGAAGATCCTGAAATTGTCAAAATGTTTGTGCACCTCTCAGAAGACACTGAATATGACAGTGAAAGTGACATATAAGGAGTTTTCAGTTCTCGACCTGTATTCTTTGGTGTAAGAATACCATTATCCTCGTTACTGTGGACAAGGGTATTGCGCGTTATTACTTTGTGTAATGAAATGTATCATTTTCTCTTTTAACCCCATTTTTCTTGAAAGATGATTATTATAGGTAGATTGGTGCATTATCTCGGAAAGCAAAAATTGGTATGTTTGAAGGAATAGTGGTTCCAACAATGTTTTATGGTTGCTAGGCGTGGGCTATAGATATGGTTGTGTGGAGGAGGGTGGATGTGTTTGAAATGAGATGTTTGAGGACAATATGTGGTGTGAGGTGGTTTGATTGAGTAAGTAATATTAGGGTTAGAGAGATGTGTGGTAATAAAGAGTGTGGTTGAGAGAGCAGAAGAGGGTGTGTTGAAATGGTTTGGTCACATGGAAAGAATGAGTGAGGAAAGAT
>JAUTXX010527684.1:0-11132 GCA_032273605.1 Panulirus laevicauda | reverse complement strand
GAAGGTTTCCTACCCACTAGCTCCCGTCCCTCTTAGTCCCCTTCTACGTAGAACACACACACACAATGCCAACACCTGATTTATTATTGGCAACTGTGTTGGGGAAGGGGGTTAATTGTGCGTCTGAACACCCCATAGATGTGTTCACAAACAGACAAGGTAGGACCATCTTCATATAGCACAGATTGATATAAACGTACTGATCTACATGAAAGCATCCGCAATTACAGAAATATTCCCTAGTGTCTTTCCTGCAAGATATCTTATAATATGAATAAAAAAAAAGTTCTTTTCTCCCTCGTGTGTACGCCTCACCGTACTTGATATTGCTACAGTTAAAAGTGAAGACTGTCAAAAGGCAAGAAAATATAATATGATCGTTGGTGGCAGGAGGGTTGGGTGTGTTGGGTAGGGGGTGCATGGGTTCGGAGACAGGGTTATCAACTGCATCGTCTCGTTTGATTTCGTTCATATTTGATAAAAATACAATAAATCTTTAGATTCATATTTCCTTTCCTTTTAAATGTTTTATCTTCCTCGGGAACAAGAGTAACATTTCAATTGTTATATAATGACACTAGGTATTATATTTCTTACATCAGCATTAAAAGTGTTTTAAAAAATGACAAAATAATGGATCTTGCATGTAACCCGGGGTTGGATGGCAGGCCAGCATCTGCACACAGTTCAACAACCATGTCTTCTTAAACAAGTGGAGAAGCCTTAAATCATTACGATGCGTCTCCGTGATACTTTCGGAGTTACAAATACAAAGCCTGGAGAAAATCAAGTTCTCTTTTGAGTCTACCACATAACGACAGACTACATTATCACCTTTTTCATGACAATTTTCGGATATTTGCAGGCCAATGACGCATTTCTCACTGGAAGCATACCATCATGTGTGGAAGTTCCTGTCAAGGTATACCAACGCTTAAGTCTTGGGTTACTAAATGTCTGTTGTTCAGTATTACCGTGAGGGCACTAGAATTATATGGACAGGCGTAAGAGGGGTAAGGAGCAAGTATCTAAGAAAGGCAGATACAGAAGACTTGTCGGTCTATGACGAGTTTATCTAATTAACTCAGTAACAGTAAACTAATCTTCCATTTTAATAGATGGAGAGAGGATAGTGAAGCAGAGGGCTCCACTCTATTATCCAAAATTCGTTACAATTTTCTTTGTAAAAATCCATACGCGACCACAAATGAACAGTCCTAAAGTGGTCTAACTTGCGCTCTGAACACGGTGTAGTTTTGCGTTTTCAATCTATACAACTGGGAGGGTGTACAAGTGCTTGCATTTATTCACCATTCGTACCAGTAAGTCCTACAAATGTTATACAACTACAAAACATGCCATCAAATCCTACCAATGTTGTACTTCTACCATATGTATCATTAAGTTCAACAGGTAATACATCTACCTTACGTACCATTAGATCCTACCAACATTGTACATGTACCAAGTGCCATTAAGTTCAAGCAACGTTGTACATCTATCACACGTACCATTAAGTCCTACCAATGTTGTACATCTACTATAAGTACCATTAAGTCATACCAATGTTGTATATCTACCATATGTACAATAAGTCCTACAAATGTTATGCATTTACCAAAGGTCCCATTCAGACCTACCAATGTTACATCTACCAAACGTGCCATTATTTAATAGGAGTGCTGTACATCTTTTATCAAACCTTAGAAGTGTCCAGAACATTTACACTTCCAGTGTGCTGTATATGACACAACTACCATCCCAATATCTGTTCACCATCATATATATGATCATCTCCAAAATTCTCGAAAAAAAAAACTGACAAAAAACGTACCTTTACAGCGGCATAATACATTAAATTTTCCAAATGTATCTCAGCTAAAGTTCTATAACCACACGATTATCCCTTTTAACTCTACAATGTCCCATCCTTTGTTGTCATGATAGCCTCCAACACAACTGCTAGGTTGGAATTTCCAACCTCAGTCCTCGTAAAATCATAAACCAATGCGATAATCGACCTCTTCACACACACAACATTGCATTTTTCACGCATCTTCTGGTTCCCTATCACAGTGCACAGAACAGTCCCTACTATCTCTGTGGTCTCCAGGCTCTGGCCCCAAGAATTAATCTTTGGAAAAGGTAAATGTATATCACTGTGTCCTTCCGGTCTCGCTATCACTATCTTAACCCCTTGAATACGACAACCTAACCCCTTCAGTACAATGAATTAGCCTCTTGGGGATGCCCACTTAACCACTTTCGTGCAACGATTTATCCCCCAGAGTACGACTTAATCCAAAGAGTATGATGCATTAACTTCTAGAGCACGAGGATAACCTTTTAAATACAAAGACTTAATCCCTCGAGTGTGACGTCTTAACCTATTGAATATGGCGATTTAACCTACCGCAAACTAAACCTTAACCCATCGAGTACGATAACTAAACCCCTTTGATAGGCCGTCTTAGCCCTTGAGTACGACGACTTAGCCTTTTGAATCAGGTCACTTAACCCTTCAACACCAGGACCATTGTCACTGAGTGAAAGATTTAATAGATCATAAGTTACTTAATTCGATGTACTCAAGGGTTTAACACTGCACCACACATTCCTTCTCTCGATCTCTCAAAACGTTAGCCTTGTCAAGGATCGCAATTTTTCGTTTTATCGATCAAAAATCATTCTGATATGTTAACCACTTGACCAACCTTGTCTGTATCTAAGAATAATTCATAATACTTCGCATAACTCTTACCTAGGAAATAGGAAATATGAGCCTTTAGGTTATCAATTTCGAGCAGTTAGATTAATCTTCTTGGAGTGAAGCTCGGCACCATTAATTTTCACAAGCTCGTCATATTATCCCAACTTATTTTAATGTTTCTCTTTACAGTTCTTTTTCTCCTACCGTCAACTGATATTTCAATTCTCTATTCGTATTATGTCGTTTCTCTCTCGCAGTTTATTCACTAATTTTTAAAATTCTTTATCAGCCTTCTCTTCAACCACTTCAATTAACAGTACCTATTTTTGTTTCCTTGCACTGATATTTCAGTTTCAGTAACTTCGCATTTTTCCTCATGCACCATCCTTACACATAACAATATAAATATACATCCATAATCAAAATCTTGATTCCCCGTCGCCACCACACCACCTGAACATCACCGTACAAGGCCCAGGGATACATCATGCAATTATAAAATACAAGATTTCATACACTGTAAATACCCTTCCCTTCATTGGTAGAACAACATACAACCACTTACAACGTAAACGTTATTATAAGCCACAAATAAACATAACACTAGTGATATAAGAACGTAGAAGTTGGCGCCTGTAATTAACGCGGCAATGCTATTATCACTGGTCGTTCAAACACCCCTGTACATAATTCAGGATTGACTGACTGTCACTTTCTGTGAGCTGAATTATACACAAACCTCGAGACTAAGAGCCCTTAAGATAAATATAATTCATCAAAAATTTATTGAATTATATCTAAAACTACAATTAGAATTATACAAGTAAATTCATGAGATGTTCAGGACATTAAGCAAAAACCTTGTGAGGCAGCGTGACAAAACTGACAAAACATAACTTGTCATATGAAAGGGCCATAAATCCATTGAGGCTCAGAGGCAATAAAGAAGTCAGAAAATTTATCAATTAGTTATTTCAAGAGAAAGGGCCTCAAAGGATCTTCCATATTAGAACCATTTTTTACATGATCCTTGCAAGTTCCCTTCACAGAAGATGTCAGTCTATGGGACGGAATTGGTTGTTCATCGAGGAACGAGGTTATATACAGTCAAAGGTTTCTTCTGCTTAACCAAAGTAGTGGAGGGAGGAGGATGAAAAATATAGGAAAATATAAGCAAACTTTTTGGCGGTAAAGATATTTTGGCGCCAAAGGATATCGAAGGAGGGAACTGTCAAGACCTAAGGTAAGTTTGTAAGCGTTTTTGTACTTCAGTACTAAAGTGAGCCTAAATATCATCCTTGGAGTGGCAGTCGTGGTAGACACTAGTTAGAGATTATTCATTGTGAAATAGAGAGGTTAGCAAGAGCAAAAAAAGTTGTTTAACAGGGGAGGTTGGATCTCAGGCGGCCTATGTTGCATACATGGGTAGGTAAATATGGTGATCTCTGGGCCCCAAAAACTGTTCAGCGCCCCATAACCAATAATGATATTCCAACTCAGCGCCAGACAAATGTTATTTAGTACCTCCACCCGAATATAAGGGTGTCCCAAAATATGTACTCACTTTTTGACACCCTATAACTGAATTTTTTCTTCAGATCCAATTGACCCTAAAATGACGGGTTCCAAAAAAATGAGCTGTTTAAATGACAATAAATGCAGTGGTTATTGACTTAGAAACAAGATTAACGGTTGAAATTAATCAAATTCGGTGAGTTATAGGGTGTCAAAAAGTGATTATAAAACATGGGCACCATACAGCACTGGGTCACAGTACAGGACATGGACACCCCACAACTGGGGAATTAGATTTCAAGGTGAAACATGGTTAACATGCAACACTAGAGCAGTGGGTCATAGTAATTAACACAGACACCATGCAGTGTGCAGCATTAAGCCTTGTTGCACAACACAGGCACCATGCAGTACTAGAGTACTGGATCATGGTATACAACACAAACACCATGCAGTACTGAAGCAATGGGTGAAGGCATAAACACAGACACTATGCAGTACCAAAGCAAAGGGTGATGTGATATAAGCCCAGCATCATGCAGTACTGCAGAAGTGTGTACATATTCAACACAACCAAGTGGCACTTGAGCAACAGATGCTGGTGTATAACATACCATGCAGTACTGGAGCAATGGGTGGCATTATACAACACAGACACAGAGCGGTACTGGGTCACTTGGACAAGATAAAAAAAAAAATTGACTTGCAGTACTTGGGCCCAGTCATGGTATTAAACATGAAATCCTTGCAGTACTGGGTAGTGGCGTAAAATTTCTTGGCACAGGCATTTTTCTACTTCAGTCCCAAATTGATATTCTCTTCTCCAAAATATCAAACCTCTATAATTATTTATTGTGCTGCTCTACAAACTGACTATGTTACTATTTCATATCATAAAGATCTATGAATGTAATGTTTGTGCATAATGCAGTTATTTTGCATACAGTATGGTATGGGCATGAATTCAAAAATAAATAAATAATAGACTAAGACCAAAAACATCAGTACCTTATACATTATTATACCATTAGGGTATGTGATATAGGGTAAGTATTTACAAAAAACAAACCATAAATGTGCTTGTAAACATTTATGGTCTGGTTACCACAAACCACCACACTCGAGGTTCACCTTGCAAAAAATTGCTCCTTAAAAAGACCCCCAGAGCATTAACTGTACAATAGTAAACAAGTATCAAATACAGAAATGTGCATGCCTAGAACTAAGGTTTCACTTTTATTTTATTGTAGGTTCATTCCTATTTTGATGGATGGTATTTATCCATACAAAAGAACAGTTGTATGATACACTGTTGTATTGATGTGAGTCACATGAAAAACTCACAATTTCAAATAACTTGATGGGAAAGATTCAAGGGATCAACACACATGAAACATGCAGTTTTGATTGGGTTGATGTGAGAGACACTACCCAGTTGGATGCCTTCTTTTGAGTACTGACCAGTCAGTGTTCATACTTCTGATACAGAAGCTAAGCTGTGGCAATGCATCCAATCAGGCAATAATTCTGAAACTTAGAATAACATTTTTTCACCCCACCCAGCACCAATATCTTGTACATCCAATGGGACTTCAAAATGTCCAGGTTATGAGGTATCTGGCTTTCATTGTCCGGACTTGGGAAGTATCACCATTTAACTAGTGTATGCACATAAACATTTGCTTTTTCACCCTACTCTTTCCTTCTCGTGCCGTATGCAATGAAAACATGTGATAAAGTGTTTTACCATTAGAATAACTAGATTTCCATAAAATTTTTATAAAAACTAGTACAGTATAGCTAAAACAAAGCCCTTGAAAGATATTCTGTCATACAACAATAAATGCACAAAAATGCATCCAAAACAGCTTTGCGACAAAATAACTCAGAAAACAAGGCAATACACCAGTCCACCATTCACTGCAGTGGCAAACACATTGGAAATAATTGCAAAAAAAGCCTTCAAAATTGTAAACATTCATGTCGTCATAAGTTTTCTTCAGTAATAGCCATAAATGGATATTTTAATGGCAAACATTCACTAAAACTGCATCAAATCAACCATTATAAGTTCAAATAAAGCCACCAAAAATCTGTTCTGCTTAGCAAAAAATAATGCAACAAGCTGGCAATTGTTGTATAACTATAGAAATAGAACTCTGTTCCGCTTACCAAAAAATAATGCAACAAGCTGGCAATTGTTGTATAACTATAGAAATAGTGATTTAATGTAATAATATCAACAGATACCAACATCCACAAAGGTCCCTTTTAACAACATTATGATTCTGCAGCATGAAAATAACATGAGTGAACTACTCCCAAAAATGTGTCCAAGAACAAAATCCAACATACTCTTAACATTTATCACATAATAATAGTACTATTCTTTCAAAAACTTGTGCTATATCAGTGATCGCTGTTGAAAGTGGATGCTATAGTAGAACCTGATAATAAGACTGACTAAGGAACACAGATACATATCTGCTTTAAAAGAACCTCTCCATACACTTTAGTTCATTGTACAGGGGATGATCATTATTCCGTGCTATCTTTGTGGCTTGGGAATACACAGTTAATGTTGCACAGTGAATTTAAAATTTAATGTTACATTATCAGTATAATTATCGTATATGGAGCAGAAGATACCATACGACAACAGTGATGACTTATGAAAATGTAATTCATAAGATTCCGACAAGAAAAGTTGGATTCATGCTGCCAGTGAAAATGAGAAAAAAGATATATAAAACAACAATGGTACTTATTTTTTGCCCAGTTAAAGCAAATAAAGTAAACTACAAAAAATGGGAATTACATTTTCAATGAAATCACTGTACTTGACAGACAAGCATATTCTTATTATGGTACTTGAAAAAATAACTTTCTATTTTGATTAGTGCTAAAAGATGTTTTCTGAAACCGACTCAAAAATAGCATATAATTTAGATGTTACTGAAGATTTGAAAGAACATTAGAAACTGCCAATGGGAATTTAATGTAACCTCAGGTTGACAATTTTTCTTTTTTTGTTTGTGTGGATAAGGTTAATTTACAATTCAAATGTGTTTGTCCAATCATGAATTTTGGATTTTTCCTTGCTTTTTCTCCTTGTTTTCTGAATACTGTGCTACAAGTCATCTTATCTAAGCAGTTCTGTGATCTTACTCTGTCTTATTATGTTAGAAGGAGGCTGGTATAACTAAGAAATGGTTAATACCTTTTACATGATATATATGATACAGTTTTGTCCACCCATAGATTACAGTTTTTATATTTTTTTGTAATACCTATACACACAATTTTGTACACTTCAGAGATATGAGTCAATTTAAAACTCATGACATTAAATCCATACTAGGTATTTTCACAGAATTTTCAATTATAAGCAGTCAAAAATATGGTTAATCCATACAGTACAAATATTACAGGATAAATTTATGCATTTGAATAGGTGCAACAAAAAATATCAACATAATAGCTTTAGAATTTCCCAGGCACTGGTCAGATTCATTTTTGCAGTTTATAAATGTACTTCAAATACTCTTACTAAGTTAAAGTGATCACAGCTACACTTACCTAAAAAATATCTCTCAAACGTCAGGTCAAATGAAGTTATGAATACTGTATCAGTGGAATAAACAGCCATGGAAGATTATCCAATTTTTATGGAAAAATAAATGCAAAATATGAATGAATCCCTTTTTTCGAATGTGGTGACACAAATAAGGTACTTTTAGATATCATAAATAAACACACACACATAAGTTGCATGATAGGAGATAGAGCCCTACAAGTGGAGAGCTTCCTCCCAATACTCCACAAATAGGTAATCACACACATTAGGACTGATACACCATTATTTCTAGTAAAAAAATTTTTACAAATGATAACATGGAAGCTGATAATGTCACATATATACCATTTGGAAAAAGTGATTACATAATGCTTAAATTTGAGTATTTGGTAAATGACTAAGCTTTGACCCATACAAGGCTCATGGTCCTTGTGAAGTTTCTCCACATGTGCTTAAGAAGTGTGAAAATGCAATTAGCAACCGACTTGAAATATTCTTCAATTTGTTGCTGGAGGAGATTGTATTGCCAAGGGAGTGGCAATACAGTGAAAAATGTAATAGGGATATTGCATGGAACTACAAAATGGTTCCTAACAGGTGTGGTCTATATTGTATAGCTTTGGGAAAGAAGACCGCAATGCAAATGGATGAGTGCTTGCAAAGGAGAAACTACCCAAGAGACAAACAACATGGAATCATGGAAATGAGTTCTTTGAGAAAATGAACTCCATTTTAGACAAAGAAGGATTTGGTTCACACTTTACCACACAGGAGTTACTAAGATGGAACTTCAGGCAAGAATGAGGGGTAAACTCCTTTGATGGCCAGAAAATTACCCTCGTGGAAGGGAACAACAAAACACTTGTCAAATGAGCCACAGGTCACAGTCTTAGGACGATTTCTGATCTATATAAATGACTGGGCTTAAACCTAAGTATTTTTGCAGAATATGCCATGATTATGAGGGAAGTAAAAAAAAAAGAGAAATACATAAAAAAATGATAGGTACTTGGTTTAAAAGGGATAGAGGAGGACAAAAGAAAAATCTTATGATTCGCTGTATATCAAAAGTCCAAGAAGAGCAAAAATCTCCTATGAAGAAGTTATAGTTCCTAAAGCATACATGGAATTTTCATAAGGTAAAAGAAAGCAAGAAATGAGTAAAGTACAATGAAGAAAATATGTGAACAAAGAATGAAAATTGAAAACTCTTCCATGAATTCAACATATGCAAAGGAATAAATGAACAAATAATTAAAGGACTCCGTGTGAAGGGTTATGTTTACAAAGAAGGATACATATGAGGATCTTCATGCCTAAGTTTCAAATTGTAATAAAAGATAAAAACATGCCATTTTCAGAGCTACCAAACTAGGATGGCTGAATGTATATGTGAATAAGAGCAAGGTTATTAGTTCAGTAGGGTTGAGGGACAAGTAATTTGGGAGGTAAGTATAAATGGAGAAAAACTGGAGGAAGCGAAGTGTTTTAGATATCTTGGAGTGGATTTGGCATCGGATGGAACCATGGAAGCGGAAGTGAATCATAGGGTGGGGGAGAGGGCGAAAATTCGGAGAGCGTTGAAGAAGGTGTTGAAGTGGAGAACATTATCTCGGAAAGCAAAAATGGGTATGTTTGAAGGAATAGTGGCTCCAAAAATGTTATATGATTGCGAGGCATGGGCTATAGATAGAGTTGCGCGGAGGAGGGTGGATGTGTTGGAAAAGAGATGTTGAGGACAATATGTGGTGTGAGGTGATTTGATCGAGTAAGTAATGAAAGGGTAAAAGAGATGTGTGTCAATAAAAAGAGTGTGGCTGAGAGAGAAGAGGGTGTTTTGAAATATATCGTAAATATTTCCCTTTCTCTTCTTTTTCCTTTGCATTAACCTCTCTATATTTCAGTTTGGCCCGGCCATGATGTGGACTTTCGTACGAGTCTAAATTTACAATATTGGCGCTGGGAAGGATGAAAACCCAACGACATAACCACAGAAAGTGGCATGATAGCACACAAAAAGAAGAGCTGCAGTATCCTTGGTGACGCAGTAACATCATGGGGTATGATAAGGGTTCATATCAACAAGGGATTTCTGCACGAAGAAGAAAGGTCCTGACCCGTCTATACAGACCCTGGCACCTTCAGGAGAACCAGAAATTACACCAGGTCGAGGTGATGATCAGTACTACCCTAATCTACTCACTTATCCCAACGTTTCTCGCCTTCCAATCACGCATGCTGATGTTACAAAGTAAGACTTCACGATTCGTCACAAGTAGCAGATATACCCTTACATGGAAGGCATCATACAACAGCACGAACGAATAGAAGATTAAAATAGTCGGTCCATAGCGAGGAGAAGCAGAGCCCTGAAGGTATGGAAGAGACTTGAAAACGACGATGATACAGACTCAAGACAAATACAAAGACTCGACTCTACAAACTTGGAACTCCCTTGGTCTCCTCGAAGCCTGAAAGCGCTTATAGAGGCTTCACTCATCCGCCGGTGTACACTATGAGGTATTTAGCTTAGCTTAGCGAATCTCTTTTCAAAAAACCAGGAGGTACATCATGAATGCACACGAAACCGTAATCTGGCGGAGGTGCATAAATAAGGCACCAAAAGCACTTCCAGAAATTCATCCACGCATTGAAAACCAACACATTCACCAGTACATATTTCAGTCTTCTCTTTCACATCAAAGTTTTCCTTCCTTGGTTCCAATTATTCTTCCTCTCCTCTATCCTCGCTTATGAACTGATTGACATTAGATTGCCTAATCATTTTTTTTAAGTTATAGTGAACAATAATTGTAGCCTTTTGATAGTTTTGTGTTCGTATCGTCGTATGTTTTTAGTATATGGATTATCATTCTCTCAGAAAATGTACTCGAAGAAAATGGTAGAGGAAGGGACGCTGTGTAGGAGTAACTTAGGTATAGGAATATCCGATTTTTTACCGTTCTTTTACGACCTTGCAGACTGCTATTCCATCATTCTGATTCTGATGAAACAGTCCAATCACCATGTCTAGCTATCTTTTATACAAATACTGAGCTACTCTCAAAAAAAAGGATAGAATGTTTTTAGCTTGCGTCCTTGTGTCAACATAGTATAAGACTCTTACATCGATCCCATTGCATCCTGCACACAAAATGATTGCCCGTAGATTACTTGAATATATTCCAGTCTTAGTCAACGTAATCTAAATCAAACTAGATTAGGTTCCAGGGGTAAAATCAAGGATTTCTTCTCTTCTATCACGGTGTAATCCCAAAGCGCAGCGGGATCCAGCGATTTGTATAGACGTTATCAATTACGTTTTGGATT